>JAPMNZ010894920.1:0-14726 GCA_029875035.1 Pomatoschistus microps
CTGGGGACTGTGGGGGGGCATCCAGCAGTGACAGAGACTGGCTCTGTCCATGGAGGGCACTGACTGACTGGAAGGCCTCCGGGTTCTCATCTTCACAATCTGAGAATAAATATGACATTCATATAAATATCTTTGAAAATATTTAAAAACATTTTAACAACAACATTTTAAGTGGCGGTATTTTGGTGGCAATAATACTATAAAAGGCGCAAAGATCATTTATCAACCCTTTAGGCGACAAAGTAGCAGGATTTCTACATGACATCTAGGACATTTTCTTAACAGCGACCCGACTTTCAACTAACATTTACCTAATTTTTTCCCCATAATTGATTTGCGTGGTAATCCATTTCCCTTACAGTTCTGAAACAACACAATGCAATTAAGCAGAACTACTTTCTTTACTCCTTTGTCTTTTGAGAAGAACCTTTGAAGCCTAACATAAAGGAAGACATTAAAAACATCTGGGTTAACACAATATTTTGTGTTGAAAAACAAACATTCAAATTGTGAATATTGTATATTGTCTAAACAAGCAGAAATTACAGCAAACATCAGGCTCAACATAAAACACACAAGTATAAGAGTGTTATTTTTACTGATTACAGTAAAGGTTCAAAATCAGCATTCATTTTGAACCATGACCAAAGCATTTCCAAACATGTTTAGCATTTATTTTTATGGATTGCCACATTATTGTCTGTATATTGGTATTAAAAAAACTACACAACAAATAACACAGCGACATTCATCAGGTTTTTTATTTCAGTCAGCTGGAACAATGCAGCCTGTGTAATTCTGCTCGACTCACCGATAGAAAGCAGAGAAGCGCTCCACTTGGCACCGGTCACAGTGGTCACTGCTCCCATCTTCTGCACCAGCTCACAGACGTACTCCATCAACTCCTTAAGTAAAAAATACTGTTATTGTCCCACCACCAGCAGCTGCACACTTCATGCATCACCCTCATAACCCAGACTGGTCAGAGATCGCATCATAAAGTCAATAATGAATCACCAGTTGATTTGGGGAGAATAAAATATGACACACTCTAAACTCTAAAGACTAATCCATACAACTGTATAACTATATATAATGTAGTCATGTAATCAACTGTACTAATCAGATTATTGAAGGCATTCTAGGAAGTATTCCTATTGTCTATAAGCGTGTTGTAAGTAAAATACAAACTTAAAAACAAACCCTTTTCTCTGTTTGAAGTAGCTCTTTCTCCTTTTGTGTGACTCTCAAACTGGTCTTCAGCTCCTGCAACTCCCGCCGAGTTTCATTGAGCTGGACCTGCAGAAAATAAATAGTATAAAATCCAAGCCCCAGTGAAGTCAGATGTAACCACATGTGTTTTTACCCTGTTGCAGTCCTTTTCCCGCCCAAGCTCTACGTCCAGCTTCACTCTCTCCATCTTCTCCTCTTGTATGCTCTCCTGCAACTTCTGAACTTCTCCATGTAGGTTCTCAATGAGCTCATGATCTTCCTATTGTGATAAAGACACAGATTTTATTTCAAATATAATTAAAAATGTTCCTAGGAAACACAAATGTAAACTGGGAAGTGTCATGATAGTCTTTTCTAGTTTGATGGCCATACCTCAGTACATTGCTGCAGCCTTAGGCTCTCCTGGGCCCAGTGGGCTCTGCCCTCTCTCAGGGCCAGACTAGAATCAGCCAGCTGAAGTGTGAGCTGTGCAGCCTGCAGACGGGCCTGGTGCAGCTCAGCCTGGCCCAGGTCTCTCTGTGCCACCATGGTGCTTAGGTCATGTCTCAGTCCCTCCGCTGTGCGTTCGCTCACACTCACACGCTCCCGTAACAGTCGCATGTCCTTCATCACTGCCTCACTCTCTGCCTGATGGGACATGGACATTGTCAACTCTACATAAAACCATTTGTATTTTGGGATCTCATTATCGCCAAGACAAGATGCTGACCTCTTTTCTATGGGCAATCGTGAGCTTCTGGGTGAGGGTTGAGATTGTATTTTGAAGCTGAAGAATACTGGTGTCTCTTTGGGCCAGTGAGTTTCTTAATCCCTGGAACTCTTTGGATAAACTTCGAAGCTCTGCTTCAGTTTGTTCTAACTTGATCTAAAACAAAGTATAAAGTTTGAGACATAAATAAATGTTTTAACGTGGTTGATGATTTACCTGAAGGTTGACTCTCTCACTTTCCTCTTCTTTCATCTGAACTCCTGCTCTCCTTGCTCGTTCTTTCATCCTGTAAACACACATTAGTGTGAGTTAGATATAACACAGTCTGTAAGCATGAATAATATACCTCTCCAGCTCCACGTCTCGTTCCACTGTCTTCTCTGTTAAGACTCTGATGTCCTCCTCCAGATCTCTGATCCGCTGCTCACACACATCTTTAGCCTCCATTAAAGCACATTTCTCTTGAAGCAGAGATTCTTCCAAAGAAGTCTCTTTCTGAATATGAAAGATATGCCATGGTCATTTTCAGAAGACTGGTAAATCGTAATCAGTAATAATTATTAATAATAATAATACAACACGCATTTATGATTTTACCCCCATGAAAGCATTGTAGTAAAGCACTAGGGTAGAATGAAAGTTTTCAATAAGAATGGCCTTGTGCCAGCGTGAACATAACAGATGCACGACATTGCATCCAAAAACAACTGCATTGACATTTGGAATTACATTTATCTTAGTGTGTGCTTGTGAGCACCTTTTGCAGTTCCTCCATTTTGTCTTGTGCTTGCTCCAGCTCCGTCTGTAGTCTAGAAATTTCCATTTCATAATTACTGCACTGCTTGTCCCATAAATGCTTGGCCTTTTTAAACTCCTCCTTCTCTTCTTCTCTCAGCGCACATGTTTCCTTTTGCAGCAGTAGCAGCTCTCTGCGCTCGTTCAAACATTCTTGGAGGTGACTCTGAACCCAGAAAACAAATAAATAAATGAAATACAAGTATGAGGCCCACAGTGGTTCAGTACCTGCAGCAGTTCAGCCCTGGGCACCACCAGCAGCAGGTCCTCTCCATGAGACTCTTCCTCCAGCGTCACTAGTTCCTCTAATGGTTTTGGGGCAGAGAAGGTGAAAGAGGAGCTGCGGGAGCAAACCTCACCCTTGGAGTCAATGTACACAAACTCATACTGCGTAGGGCTGGCACCGGGCAGGTAGGAAGCTGTAAAATAACATTTCAAGCTTTAAGATACTTTCTTTTAGAAGTTAAATTAGAAAATGTGGATGATGCTGTCAACTTCTGATATAAAATATCTATGATCGAAATAATGCTTAGATTTGTCAAATCAACGGCAGGATGATGAGGGCATGGGGCTATGACTTTCAACAATAAATACATTTTGCAATAATAGATTATAATAAAGAATACAATAGCAGTTAAACTTCTCTATATAAAGACAACATGTTGTCTCATCAGGACCACGTTGGCTACATTTTAAGACCAGCACAAAGTGACAAATATGGAGATAAAGCAAAATATAAAAATTATGTATGTTTTATTTGTCTGGTTCTGTCAAATAATCACAGAATAAAGATGTGGGAAGATATGAGGAAACGGATATTTCAGGTTCATGTGTCTTTTCTACACTACATCTGTGGTTCTCAATGTTGGCGGGGTAGGACCGAGACACTAAGCTGAGTGGGTTCATGACGATATACGGCCTTTACCTAATTATTTGCACACAAATTAGAAGTTAATTTATCTCAAATTACTCGGTATTTAACACTGCAATGGATGTTACCGCTTTCATGTCACAATTTGATTTCACACATACAGACAAGAATCTATGTTCCAAATAGATAGTTGCCCTTTCATTAATTTCACATCATAGTTTGGAAAGTTTTATATAATATAGTGAATGATGTGGTGGGTAGGGGGTGTTTAGTCCAATGTAAGGATGAAACATATATAGTGATCTCTGGTAAAAATGCATTTGGCGCAGTGAAGAGTGACAACATGCTGCTTCGTGACATCCTTTGAGTAGAAAGGTCACATCTGTTCTGTGCCGAGGCCCGAGGCCCTCACCGCTGTCTGGTCAGTTCACAGCAACAGGTACAAAGGTAACGTATAAACAAAAGATAAAAAGGTTTATTTGGGAAATCTCAGTCCTAAATTGATTTTTTTTTTTCAGGCTGTGGGTTTATTGGCAAATCAATACAAATACATTAACACAAACATTCATCTTTCTTGGGAGGTAGGAGGTAGAGGGATAAAATGTATTTACTTTTGCTTTCTTGTTTTTTTTCCAACTGTTACCTCTTTATTTGGTGCTGAATAAAATAAATTACAATAAAAAAAAAAAAGAAAACAACCTTTTAACTTTGGAAAAAAAAAAAAAATCATATTTCAAGTGTGACGTAATACCCTGGAATTGTACGCAGCAGTTGAACTCTTTGCCTTCCACAAAGTCACTTGGTGCAAGAGCCCAGACAAACGTGTGGTAAGCTTTCACAGAAGACCACCCCACCTAAAAAAAACACAAAGCACCTCATTAGCATAAATAATCTTAGTTAAGGCATGTATCATTTGCGTTGTTTCAGCCTAACCTGAAAAAGCCCGATCCAGTCCGCACCGGTCCAGCTGTGGTCGGGGCTCACCGTGTAGTGACAGTCCACTCTGCTTTCAGGGAAATAACTGCAGCTGGTATTTCTGAACTCCACTGGCCACGGCTTTTCCATTTCAACACTAAACAGAAAAATATCATTATCACCTGTTTTTTCAACGATCAACGTCCATTTTAGTAATCGAGTAATTGTTGACTGTTCTATTTACGGACTCAAATACATGCTAGTGCAGTGAGAATTAGTTTGGAAATAATATTATTAGAATGTTTTTGAGCTTCACTTAAAAATATAAATAAGAATGATAAATATCTAACATGCTTAAGATAGAGATTGTATACTTTTAATTTATTTATTTAATTTTTTGTATTTAGTTTGAATAGTGAAGAAAGGGGCAGGAAACATAAGATTTTTTCTTCTTTCTGCTCCTTTTCATTCGCGCGACAAGACGACAATTATTTGAAATGTAATTGTAATATGTCATGTACTGTCATGTCCACAATTGAAATAAATAAATACTTGTTTCTTCTTCATGCTAGAGTTAGAGATTTTTATTTTACATTATTTACTATAAAGTTATTGTTCATTTATCTTGTGCTGTGCGTTACTCATTCCTACTGTTCTGTAACTAATGATGCAACACTGAAATTTCCCCACTGTGGGACGAATAAAGGATCTCTTAATCTTAATATCTGCATTCAAAACTACTAACCGAATATTTGAAGGAATAGTCGCTATATTATTCAATTATTCGATTGTCAAAATGATAGATGGCTGCAGCCTTAAACAGAACCTACATGGTTTAACATTTAAATATATTATAATAATGTGAAGAAGTGTGACCTTGACAACACATGCCAACAAAGCTATTTTAAAGTCTACCCAACCCGTTTTGATCGTCACGTGTACAGAAGGTGTAAAGGGCCTCTCGCATGTAGTTCACATGAGAGTGAGAAGAGTCTACATATTATACTTCTAATAATGAAATGGTTCTGGCGCGTTTTGTCACGATGAAACTGGCTCGCATGGACTATTAAATAAAAGCTAATATTCAGATATGATCTATTATCTATCTATACTATTATTTTTAATTGTCATTTGTATGTGTTTTAAGCGTTATTATTATAGATCCATGGTGTTTTAAGTGTATTTTAATTGGTTTTAAATGTCATCACTGTGAAGCACCTTTGGTTGTACTCGATTTGAACTGTGCAATAAAAATAAATGTTGATTGATATTTACTTCAAACCAAAGGTCATAAAATAAAAAAGTGTTTCTATTTTGTTTAAATCTTTATGACAATGGTCTGTTGTAGATAGGCATAGACATTCTGCAGGATGCGAAATGTTGTTTGTGTTTTCCAAGGCCTTTCATACATGTCTAGATGCTTTGTTTCCATTAGGCCCTGGGTGACGTGATCATCCAGCAGGCACGTGTTACAGAATCATCCAAACATAATACAATGTTGCAGCACAATTTTACAGCAATGCTTTCAGGGGAAGATGAAGTAGAAACTCTGTGACAACACATTTCTTACACATGTGCAAGCCGAGAGGACAGGAGTTTGGCAGGTGGGAAGAAAACACATCGAACTAAAGTGTGGAAAAAGACTCTTTCTGTTGCTTTAAGGTATCGAGCCACCATAGGCTAACAGAGCACATGTCCAGCGAAACTAAAAGTGTCCTAAGTAGCTTAAAAAATAATACACAACATGTACATTTTGCAGACTATTATCGCATTGACAGTATTGGACGTGCAATTCTACAGGTATTGTTCAATAGCCATGCTTTGACGATTAAGTTAAAAGGAAACCAGGCTTGTGAAAATGCGCACACGATTGTCGACAATGTAGCCTCTCTTACCTTTGTCGCTCACGCAATAAAAGTCTATTTAAGTCATCTATTTCACACAACTGTGGCCAATACAGAAGTCTACCACAAAACTCCGATTAAAGGCACGACGTCGGCGTTTAGCAGTGAGCTTTTGTCCACGCAAAACAATAACAAACACGCGTTGGAAACATGAGTACGTCAACCTCACTTTCCCAGATGGGCTCTGGGAAATGTAGTCCTGTATCACAGTTAAGGAGCGCTGCAGCTATATGTGTGAACTACATGTCCCAGTCCAGCCTACCCTCCACCACAAGCTCCTTTCTGAAGAAATTCGACCGTGTGATTTAGGTAAATGTCTCTCACTCTGAGGTCCTGGAGGTTCACATCACCGCTGCCTTTATCTTCAAGTCTTTGATGCGTGCGCCTTTATAATTGTCCCTGTAGGTGGACATATTTCAAGTGTTTTATTCGCAGAATTGGCTACTTCGTATATTATGTTGAAGAAGGGGGAAAAAAAAAATTGATGGAGGGACACGTTATTGAACAGCAGGGGGCAGTAACCGACTTCAGCTGGTACTTGACAATTGAACTGTATGACAGTGAATGAGTGTAACATACATAAGTGTAGCATATATATAATAGCTTTGTATTGTATTGTTTTGATTTACTTTCATAGACACATGTTATTATGACTTTTTATACAAAACAAATACATTTATATATAATATGTAATTATTTTTTACTCCAGTCTAACATTGTCTGAGTGCAGAGTGACACCAGTCAGTTTGATTGTAGCTCAACACATGGAAGGTATGTGGCTTTGATCCTTGCCATCCTTTAGCATGAGAGCCATCACTGCCCAGGCTGTCTCAGGTGTCAATGATTCAAGAGGCATGACAGCATAGACCTGATTTATTATCATGACATTAGTGTGTTTTTATTTTGGATTTTGTTTGCTATTGTTCTAAATATAAGAGTGTAAAAAAATAGCTTCAATAAATCTGGTGACACTTCAATATCCAGTGGAAGGGTTGAAAACAAAGAAAGCTGCAGTAGTGCCTAGAAGGTAGAAGGACGGTATAGTGGAGGGATGGGGGACGTAGGTATTTAGTATGCACGGCCAAACTGCCCCATCTGCTTAGCGCAGCACTCCCTGTCGTATAACTGTCTGCAGGCCGTGGGCCACATAAAGAATGTCTCAGATTTGATGTAATTCCGCAAAATTAATGACAGCTTTACTCAGTATAGGCCGTGAGGGAATGATTAGTGTTTGATCGTCCATCTGATCAGATCCCTGGTTGGCTCCTGCAGAGATGCTGCATGCTTTGTATGTGAGATTTTGGATGTGGCTGCAAACACATACACCTTTCCAAAAACGGTTCTGAGCTACCCTGCTCTGTTTATATTTCTGTTGGGGGATTTCCATCTCTCTCACGGCAAGCCAACATCCTGTTAACTTTGTGTTCTGATACATGACATCAAAACGAACAGCTAGTGATGCGCAGGCGGCAGGTCCCAGTGGAGGTGTGATTGTGCAGAGGGTCGTTTTTATATCAGCCTCTGCAGTATTTCAAAGGAAAGTGGGACAAGCAACATTCAATTTAGAAAACTCAGAGGTGACACTGTGACCTTTTACAAGCTAATGCTTTACTGCTGCTGTGATTGGAATTTGGTATTAGTTTTAAAAGAGATGGGAATTGGATTGAAATTGATCCTGTGGATGGATTGTTGGGCTTGAACAAGTCGAATTCCTTTCTTCCTATTAATTTAGACCACCTTGGCTGACCCCACCCCTTGGGCTTAGACTAGTGCCTTTACAAGCAAAGGGGGCATCTTGTTTTTATAGGAGGGCTTTGTGCGTCTCTGTGTGTAATATTAAAATTGAACCTGCTTTATCTCTGGAAAGTGTGGTATTGTAGACCAGAAATGATAGGGCTACTGCCATGAGAACCTTCTTTATCCCTTGTGCTACCTTCGGGTCAAAATGACCCACCACAGATGATTCAAAGTAGAATAAACATAGTCAAGTGAGGAAAAATCTTCAAAATTCAGCTCGACATTTGTTATTCACTGTGGCGGGTAAATTTGACCTAAGGATAGCACATGGGGTTACATTTGTAATGTGGTGAATTGGACAATGATGTGATTAAACAAATGATTTCAGTGGGAGACACAATTTTGTTTTTAAAGAGAACATTTTAATGTTAGAATTGGTGTCAGTGAGTGTTTAGTAATTTTGCTGAGTTTCAGTGCAAAGCTACTATTCCATCTGATTGTTATTGCTTTGGATGGAGCAAGGAAACTCATTCAGCAATGGCTTGGGGAAGCTTCTGCTTCTGCCAACACAGATTGTGGGACAGATTGGCAATCCTACACTGAGTATATGTGTTGTGTGTATTTATGTTGTTGTTTTTTATTCCTTAGTTTAGATTGTATACAGGGCATTCGAGCCAATTGATTGTTCTAAAACACCACCAAATGAAGAGGAAAAAACGTTCAATTGCTTTAGTCAGCTCTGCTACATTTTACATTTTTCTTCTTGGTTTATGCCTGATGCTTTTCAAAATGTTATCAATTTTCTGCTCTTCTTTACGTCTGCCCTCCTCCACCCCCACTGCTTTCTCTTTCTACTCCTCATTTTATATTTTTGGCTGAGCGGTAGACCTTCCTTAGCGCTGTGACCTTTATGGCTTTAAATTAAGCCCCGCTGTGGCATGCCCCTTTTCGTAGACCACAGTTACGAGCCATCAGAGAACTGCAAAAAATAATGATTCTGATTAAATGCCCGCTTTTTAAAATGCTCTCACAAATTCCTTTCACATTTTTCACCATCTAACCTTTTTGAGTCAAATTAATATAATCTGTAATGAGGCTTGGTCACATGCATACAGGTCGTTCTAGCTATAAGAGAAACCTCATCAATAATATAAATATATATAGATATTTACTATGATGATTTTTTATCTCAAAGTTAAGTTAGAAGTTTAATCAAAAAATAATCATAAGCCATAGAATATAGTTTGTTATTTCATTTCAATTCAGCATCAGTCTTCAACACTACAGTTGACTACTACACATCCTAAATCACCCCTTTTTCAGACTGTGTTACAATATCGAATTGAATAATTTAAATGGTTCCTAAAAATCTGTCTGAATATCAAAAACAAAGCAACAATTCATCTGATGAACTGGTTCTCTACTTAACAGATTGGCCCCATCTATCAGAGTGCATGTGCATGGGCATGGCAGCCTTGAATTTTAATCTACCAATCTAAAGACTAAGAGCAGAGATGGTTTCAGGGCTTCTTCCTCAAGGTGCTTCGTATCCTTGGAAACCAATGAATTATGGACTGGTCCAGTTAAAACATGTGTGGTATTACCCCATTCCAGGGTGTGTCCTCCTGTATATGAATCACTGATTTCATCAGTCTCTCTCTTGCTGTCTATAGCCCCTCCCCCACCACTAGTGCACCTCAGTCCCTGGGGCCGTTTGTCTGGGATCTGCCAGGCTCATCAGTGGAGGAGAGGAGAAGGCTAACTGGGAGGCATAGCTGGCTGTAAATCTGAGCAGAGGGAGTGAATCCTGCAATGGACACACAGCCTATAAGACCCACCAACACACAGGGGCAAACATTCCTTAATGAATAGGATTGCAGCTCAGCCTAAACACCTATGGCTTGTCTGTACCTGAGCTGAAACAACAGTTTATGAAGGTTTACTTTTCCTTCTCAAAACAAGCTCATGCCATTTAAACCTCTATTACAACAACAGTTGTAACATGATACTTGTAAATTGTGAATGAGTTAAGAATCCATTTAAGAGATCCAACTTCAAGTGCCAAGCACACAGATGCTCTGTTTTGGACTGCACTGCACTGGGGTGGGACATTGCCTCTCATACATACACTTAGCCATGTGTGATACTTTTGCATACTCATAGGCACACACCCTCCCTCTCCTTATTTGAGAAATAAGCATTTTTACAGAGTTTGAGCTGTAAAAGGAGAGGAGCAGATAGCCCATAAATCTAGCCATAAAAAACGTTAAGTTGTCAGAGGTGCCATCAGCTATCAATCGTGTGCGGCAAGCTGATGAAGGGGAAATAGGTGATAAAAAACAGCATTTTAGGGAAATTATGTCCAGTCTTCCATTTGCGAAGTGCTGCAGTCGCATCACGACAGAATCTTAATCACTAGCTGGTGTGGCCAGGGAGTACTGCTTGGTGTGACAATGTGGAGGAGCTCACCCTGGTGGGAGGGTGAGGTATGGAGGAGACTGGAGCGGGTGGGGGAGTGGGATCAGTGTTGTAGAAAATTATACAACTAGCATAAATCACTTCTACACTACCATTTTTCTCCCTCCTTTAATTTCTTGCTTCCCCTTCCTCCCTTGGCTGCAGAGCCTCTTTGCCCACGATTCTGCGCCATGCTGCCTCCTGCCCTTTGCCACTGGCTCTGTGCCTCTCCGCTCCCCCATCATCCATCTAAACTTCATTTCACTGTGGTTTGTTTACATGCTTTATTGATCTTCTCTTTGTTGCTTTCCAGGGATTTATGCCCTTTCCATGGGTCGGTATTAGTGCACCTTGAGATTGACTTTCTCCTCTGAGATGCCTCTGTTATTGTCTCTTTGAAATGGAGTGAATTGCCATCAGGCTGCGGCTGACTTTCACACTTCAAATTGGCAGAATTCAGTAGAATTTAACACAATATTGATTGAAGTGTATTCTTTATTTAACAGAGTAAGGTACTGGTATGATGCCAATACTGTAGTTGTGGAGTGAGGGCTTATAGTTAAAATATTAATTTGGATACCGGTAGCATATCCATATGTATACAGTCTTTTTTCAATCAATTTGAATCACAGATTTTAGTTAGTTTTCACAACATGGAATGGATCAGTTCTCTCGTCTCAAGTTCAGATTCAGTTTATTTTCCATTTGCAATGGATGCATTTGAAATGCTTTTGTAAAATACCCAGTGTGGACCAGAAACAACAAAACACAAACAACAGAAAAATCATAGTAAAACATAAAAGATGAAAAGAAAACAATTTAGAATTCTATGTTGTTTTGTTTCTCCCCTTTAAAAATAAATTTGAAATATAGACCATGTTTACATTTATGGGGTCTAAAACCATCATCATAATTTGCAGATTATTGACGAACAATAGTTCATTGATGAACAATAGCACATTGCCGTACAAGGCAGTCTGGGCCTGGGCCCTGTTTGTGTCAGAGGTTATGCTGCCACCATCAGGGGACCTGAGGTATTGTAATGCGGTGTCTCAGCAGCTGAGTTTTGGCTGCACTGCAGAAGTTTGTCATTTTGATGGCTGTTGTACAGGAATGATTCATATCCTGAGATATCCCTATTGATTTCAACAGAACACACAAATGTTGAGCACATAATATAAGACAGATAAATTTGACTTGATCAATTTGAATTCATTTGAGCACAAAAAAGATTCTTTTGAAAAGATATGTTTTCCCCTTCAGGTTACAACAGTCATGTATGTTTAACCTGTTTTACATTATTTATGATCATCTCTAAATGGTATTTACTTTTCTAATAAGTTGTCGTCTGTAAGGTTTCTCTGTTCACATTTAAAGTAGGCCTTAAGTAAAAGTTGTTTCTACACTGCACAATATTCTACAGCGATAAAAGACATTTTGTGCAGTATCCTGTTGCAGGGAGTGGTTTTATTGGTGCAGTAACAGCTGCCACTGCCAGGGGGCAGCTGAGCACACATATCTAGGAGCAGACCACACTTGTCCTGTAGAATACTGGAGTACACTGATTTCTTCTCTGAAGCATTATTTAGGTTATTGACATTTAAAGAAACAAATTAAATCAACGTTGGATTTAATTGGTAATTTATGGTAGGATTGTTTTCTCTAAGTTCCAAACATCAAGTTGCAATTTTGCGTGATGATGATTTTTTTATGTGGTTTATTTAAAGGTAAAGGTAAAAGGTAAAGAGAATATTACATTCCTAAACAATGGTGGACTAAGCCTTTCCCACTGTACCAAGGCTTTTATCTTGAAATTATTTTCAAAATGATAACCAAATAGATGCATTTTGTTTTTGATCATGTGCTATTATAGAAGGATCTGTTTGTTGTCATACTCTTGAAGAAACTACAACCTGCTGCAATCATGTTTAAACTTGTTTTTAAGTCCAATGTCACTTCTGTTTCCCTGGCCCTCCATAGAAGAAAAGTCATAAACCTCTTTCTCAAGCAACTGTGTTAAAAAGAACACCTGTAACTCGACACAGAGCCCTCTCTAGTCAAATGCCAGGGGACACTTTATGACTCATGGGAATGGGAGCACGCTAAAAACATAGTTTGTGTACAAGCCCATTCTTCAGTTTTCTACAGGTTTCACAACAACGCGCATTTAGACATCTGAATGGAGGCCATTTTGGTTTGCCTATGTTTGCACACTTCAAAGATCTGTGCCGGTGCATGGGGGTTGGTCTCTTTGCTAACAGCGTTCTGAATAGTTCTGTTAATGTTTTAGTCATTCTGGAGCTACTGGGCCGAGAGACAGATTCAGTCAAAAACATTTGAGCACCCTCAGGTCTTCCGGAAGATTTATTGCGTATTTGGACATCTGCAAAGAGCTTTTGCGCCTTGACATTCTCTCTCTCTCCGTCTGTGTATTTCTCTTTGTGCAGTAAAACCTTGGGAATGTTATGTCACACTGAGTCACCTTGAAGGTATCCAGTAGCTATGTATTGTCACCTAACTCCTTTCTGATCTAACTTCATCTCTTTGTTACCTTCAAACTTTAACACATCCTTTTTTGAGGCCGTCCATTTTAACATGTCCGCCTTCTCCTGTGTCTCCAGCCCATCTCTCCAGCTGGACACATCAATCCATGTGACAGGTGCATGTCAGTCTGCTCCTTATTGGGTGTCATCCTAAAAATGAAATAGACTCTTAGAAAGACAAGATGAGCTAATGTTCGGTCTCATACAAACTTTTATAATTTTTTCAAACCTTAGAAGACAAATGCAGGTTACTGATTAACACTTATGAGAATGTTATCTTGACAAGTTGTTTTATGGCTTGGTTGCCAAAGGCAGCCACCCTGACTGAGAGAAGAGCAAGCCTTCATGGTCATCAATAATACGTTTGTATGGCGTGGGTGGCGCAGGCTGTGTGGCATGTGCTTTAAAACTGATGGCCAGGGGCCCTGTCTCTGCTCCTCAGAATATGGTGTCATCAGCATCTGTGTCTCCATAACTAGCACTGCTGCTGAAGAGGCCCAAACATATCTGGTATGCAGTGTTTAGGAGGCACGCAGACAGGATAATTGCTGGGCAGAAACTGTCCAGTTCCAGACTTTCAAGTGCATTGCCTTTGAGCGTTTTACACCCCAAGTGGCTGAATACCCCAAAGGAAACAAGGTCTGCATTGATTTATTGCTCAGCCTTTAGTCTTTTGTTTCTTTAGACCATGGACAAGTTAATTAGCCACTAAAGATATTTCTTTAATTCTGTGCTGATTTCAAAATCGAATGAAAGACCCTCCAGGGCCCCTCAATAACAATTCGGACTGTATTTTATGATAATAATGACATTTTAAAAGGACATTTTATTTTGAAAAAATATTTTTTTAAATTAACTATTTCGTGTTAACTTAACATGAAATACAATGCAATTGACTGTTGAGCAGACCACGTAATACATCATATAATAATACATTAATACAATGTATTTTATCATATGTTTTCTGTGACAAAGTTGCAAATATGTATCTTTTTATAATAGTGTCATGTACTACTTCCAATGGGCACTCATCATTCAGGAACCATGACACCATTCACCAGTGCACAACAGAAGTTTCATATGGAACTGTAACTATTTGGTAATTGAAAAAAAGATGCAAAAAAATAGAAAAAGCCTGCTCAGATTTTCCATGGCCGGGTGTCTGTTATTTTGGCAGCGTGGTGAAGCGGTTAGCGTTTGTGTTTCACAGCAAGAAGGTCCTGGGTTCTATTCCATCTCCAGGCCTTTTTGTGGGGAGTTTGCATGTTCTCCCTGTGTCTGTGTCGGTTTCCTCCAGCCGCTCCGGTTTCCCCTACAACAACAAAATACAGGCGATAGGTATGAATGCAATAATTGAGTGAATGGATGGTGTTGGTTGGGGGCTTCTGTCTTCTGTCATCACCGTGTGGAGAGAATGGTAAAACATCTGCATACACTGTAAAATGTAAATGTGCTCTTTATTGTCCCCGTGTGGAAATTTGCCCTCTGCATTTGACCCATCCTGATGCCACTAAGGCTTACGTCAGGAGCAGTGGTCGCCGTAGTACAGCGCCCGGGAACCC
>JAPMNZ010895081.1:0-10500 GCA_029875035.1 Pomatoschistus microps
GTGTGTGTGTGTATATGTGTGTTTGTGTATACGTGTGTGGGTGTGTGTGTGTGCGTGTTTGGGCCATGCAACCTGCGCAGAAATCTTCCCTTTTCTCTTTCTCATCTCGTGCTCTTCTTACTGCCATCGTTCCCCGTTCCTCCTTGGCGCTTGCAGGGGGGAGACCTGTCTGCACTTTTTTGACAAATGTAATAACAATAATAATTCTGATGTTGTGTAGAGGATTTTAAAGGGAGAAGTGAGAGGGTGAGAGAGGAGCACGCTATGGTCTGGTCTGCAGGGTTGTTGATGCTTTTGGAGGATGCGGACGGGGCTCCCATCCTCCTCATGTGTGCAGATGTTATATAACGCGTTAGTAAAGTCTTTATAACCGCAAGGATAGATGTGACTATATCTGCCTCAATGCTGTTCGTAGAATTTAGCTGGAGAAAGAAGCCATCGCTGTTTGTGTATGATTTATGTATAAGCCTTTTTTGGGAAAGTTTCAGCTTGAATTTCTTAGTCAATTGATGAGACTGCTGCTTTTTTCGTTTGTTTACCAAAGTGAATGCCTTTATCAGGTCAATCAGTGGCTTATGAATGAGTGATACTTGAATATTTGATCTCCTCAATTCCAAGGCTACAGTTTAGGAGCCTGCGGTTTGAAAATATAGTGATATATGTCTAGTTTCATATAGACAAATACATGAAAGAGCAGCAGAGAAAATGCACTGACTTGTGAATACCTCTGCAAAACCGATAATACATATGATTTTAGAAAACACACAAAATCAATATTATTCGCTCAATTGTTTGGACGCTTGATCTGTCGTCGGAAATTATGCCAACGGACACATATTTAACACCAGAACTCTAAGACCAGTCCGTTTTTACGGATTTATAGATATTCCGGGAGTCCGAGTGTTAATGACATTTCTATCAAATACAGTGTTATTACATAATCATTAACCTAAGTGGCTTCAGATCATTCAGAGCGGTCCTAAAGCCATCATCGGCTTTCCCACTGTCCATAACTCTTCTTTATAATGTTCATGTTTGTGCTGTGAAATTACATGGTCATTTTTACATTTGAAATCGAATTATTGTTGCTTAGAGATGGATTAGTGTGTTAGAAAGATTAGTTCATTTATTTTAGAGGTTGAATATGGTATTTTTTCATTCATTTGACCAAAGTGATGCCCCTGGAGAATATCTAAACTATCTCAGTAATCGATACTACTAGTTGTAATTTATAATTTTTTTCTACAACCCTAGTTCAGAGAATAGACTGTAAGGTATACTAGTTAAGTGCTGATGTCACCGTAGTGTTGCCGAATGAGGAAGAAGCTGATTTTAACATAAGCTAGCTGGAGCCAATTTCCTAATGCATGTTGCTAAGATGGTTGCTAAGGAAAGTTTGAAGGCATCTTTATTGGTCAATACATTATCTGGATTCGCAAAGACAAACGGTTATTACTTGAATTTTTCAATATAAGTTAAGAGGAGCCAGAGCGAGTTGGAACAAAACTTTGCACATGAGCACTTCCCTATTGGGCTCGCAGGTTAGCATTGTCCATGTAAGTCTATGTAAAGTCAAAGCATTATATGGATTCACAAGACAAACGGTTATTACGCGAGAGGAGCTTGCTTTTCAATATAAGTTAAGAGGAGCCAGACCGAGTGGGAACAAAACTTTGTACATGAGCACTTCCCATTATTGAGCTTGCGGGTTAGCATTGCCCATATATATACACTCTACGGCTTAGAGCTTGATTTACTCCCTTATCAACCTTCAACATAACTTTTCTCATGAGACCTGCCACCGGCTTGTTGCTATGGAGATCCTTTCTCAGTTTGTAATACCATGAATGTCTATGGGCAAAAGCAAACTGAAATACGCTTTTAAATCTGCTGCCGAATTGATCTCTCGCTGCACATTTTGGTCCGGGACAGAAAAACTGCGGTTGCCAGTATTGTCTCTCTAATCTCCGGCAGGTTAGTCTTGTGAAACCCGGGTCCTGGAGGTGCACCTGGACACCGCTAGCTCACGTGGGGACACCGTTGGACGCTTTGATGCACTGATCCAGTCCAGCGCCCTTCAGAACAATCAGCCAGTGGTGGAACAGGGCCCAGTGTTTTGACAGCTCCTGCTTGAAGTGTCACAGCACATTACGCTCCCATTAGGTGGTCAGAAAGGAGCAATTTCTTCCTGCTCAGACCTCCACGACTGTCTCTTTGGCAGAGCTCGGACTGACTAAAGATCGTCCCAAAGGTCTCGCCCTTGTCTCTTGTTTGCGATCGTATGTATGATTGGTAGATTCAGACAGCTGGTTAAAAAACAAAAAACTCTACTTTGACTGGTTTGACTAACTGCTTCATATTCTTGACATGAATTTCATACCACAGTCATAATTCATTCAAATCTGTTTCTAAATGGATGATCTGATCTTGGTCCTGGCCAAGAGGCATCCACAAAATATCCATATAAAACATCCAATATATTCAGTATATCTGGATTTTCTAAAAACTACTTGTCAGCCTTCTCGATATATTTATAATGCTACGTATGCGTTTTTGGAAATGAACGTAATAATGTGATTCATTGATGTGATCCATTCATAATGCTGTTTACAGTTAATTCAATCCAATTACGTGTATCTTTGTATATCCCTAAACAGCAATCATCTCAAAGTTGTCATTTCACCACCACAAATCACAGAATAAAACACAAGAAATGCAATAATAATCATCGGTCCATAGGGGGCGAACCACCAGTTTCCATAAATCTTAATACATGTCCTTAAATGTACCGGATCGTTACCCCTGTCCTCAAACCCTCCTGTATCGGCAAGGAACAGCTCAAAGACTCAGTGGGAAAAAGTGAGAGAGAGGGAGGCTATAGATCCAGGACTCAGGCTGTAGAACGAGGACCGAGGCCATGTGTTGCGAGACAGAGGCGGCTCCCCCAGTTACAACAGCACTCATAATGCATCAAGTCATGACATTTATCACTAGTGTTCTAAAAGTTTCTTCCCTCATAAACTCAACTCAAGTCCCAAACCTTATGTTCAGTCATTGCCAACAGTCAAATAGATGGTGCGACCAAAGCCAAACAGTATAAAGAAGAAAGCAATTTCCAAATCCCCCTTTTATTATGCTGCCACCCCTAAACTTATTGCATTTCCTTGGCACCGGCCCTGTCGTCTCTGACCTTCAAAGTGTCTTGCGCAGTCAGGGTTTTAGATCGGCTCAGCTTATTTTAATAGTTTTTTTCATATTCTCACAAGACTTAAATCATAAGTTCTGTGACAGAGCTAAGTGAGTGGTGAAGGTGCTAATAATGACTGTCTGTCCATTTGTCAGAACTGCTGCTGAATTAAAGCTTTCAACATTTCTGCTCATAGTTCGTTTTGTCCTCTTTATTCTTCTGTGGCCTATTATTTGGTCAGGACTCTGTGTTTAGATGCTATTATCATTCTGAACTCTTGTTATGGGCTGTTTTACTGCTCTACATTTACCACACAAACACTCAATCGCTCATTTATTCTTGTTTTAAACTAGGGGAAAGAGGACAGGAGCGCTGGTGTGTGCACTGGGGTAGTCTTGCACAGTTTTTCCACTGTGGTTTTACTGCAAATGGAAGATACATTCTCGAATCTTGTATCTTGAAAGTGCATTGCTTAAGTTTGCAAACCAGTCTCTGCTGCTCCATTCTGGCACAAGGTTTTTCAGTGGTCTCCCATCTGAATATTATCCTGGCTCTAACCTGGATTGCTCCCCTGGTGTTACAGTATACGGCGTTCATCTCTCAGGCAAAAAATAAGCTTTTCTTGGATGATTTTAGCAGCTATAATATGGCATCTTTAGAAATATTTCCCTAATGAATAAACGGTATAATGTAATCTATAGACTTTTTAACAGGACATGTCTAATGTGTGGATATAAAATGCTGTGAGGTGAGCTAGCATTTCTATTTTAACTTCTAAGTTCTAAAATGCATGAGACAGTATGATGTCAAGTATACTACAGTCATCCTCTGCTATTGCTCTGAAACTGCCAGATGATCTCCTCGGCGCCACCTGCTGCCTAAACCTGTGTAGCCCACTTTTAGCCCAGATATTGAGAAGTTCTTTGGATCTTTTTCCTCAAAGTGATTGCCTTGTCTTGTTTAAAGTGTTTTGGCTGAAGAGGTCACTTGTTTGAGCAGTACGTTCATAGTATTTGTTACTTTTGAAGCCCTGGTTGACTCGGATGGATGAATGGATGCCAATAGTTAGAAGTTGTGCAATATTACTGTACTACCAAATCTTAAAACTGCTCTATACGACTGTATGGGTGTGTGTCGGACCTCATACTAATTATATACCACGATATATTCTCCGTATGTGCAGAGGCAGACCAGACCAAGCCTTTCCTCTACTCACTCTTTCCATTTTTTTATGCATCTGGTGTGAACCGATGCTACTTCTCCCAATCAGGGTTATATGAATGGTATCAGATTAAATATGAATAACAATAATTTATGTTGAGTTCTCTTTTGATTGTTAGTCAGTGTGTATGTGTATGCTTTTGTGTTTCTTTATTTACTAAAATGTGCTAAGGGATCTTTTGTTTTTCAGAACTTTATGTAAATATTGTTGTTGGAAATATTTGTTGTAAGCAGAGTTTTCATTTGTCACTTAAAATGATGAAGAAAACAAATGATATCTAAAGTGGTGATGTTGATACCTGCCCTTCTTGAATAAGGGCTTTTGATGTCTACTGTATTTTTTGTTGAAGGTGTGGTGAGGTCGGGTTAAGTGATCCTAAAAAAGGAAAGAGTGCTACCCCCACAGCCCTGTCCCACTGTAGCATCACTGCCACATCGCCCCCTACAGGACTGAGTGGGAGTCTACACACTGAACACCTAATGTAGCCTGTTTATGGAACTTTGGGAGTTGCCCAGCTTCCAATATCACCCAGAAAGAACCATTGTTCTTTGTTATATTCATTTGAAGACAAGCTTATTCTATCTAGCCTTTACGTATGTGTCTGTCCAAACATTCATTTATTTGATTTCCATTTCACCAACCATTAGCATGAAACATAGAACATTGCCTAATGCCTTTGAAGATTTGAATACTTGAGCAACAATTAGATAGATGTCCCTGGATGGTGGACTGTATATTTTCTGAACCGCTCTCACCACAGTGAGATGGTGGTTTGGCTGTTTGCTCAAAGGCTCTGGGATTTACTGTAATGCCATTGTGTTAGATGGGATTGGGCCTGTCCTCACACTGATGCAGCCTTCCTCATTGAATTTAGTGGTTGGTTTAACTCAGAGTCATTACCGCCACGCTGGAAGCCATGCTTTTAGCTGTGGAAACCTAGTTTTCATCATTTGAATCCTTCTATTAAGCACAAGTGACCTGACATAGGATACGCTGTGGTAAAACTTGAAAGCAATCCGAGGATTATTGCTGAAGCCAAATTCAAAGTGTCAGGGTTTTGGGGTAAGGTCTTTAATCCTTAAATAGCTTACATTCCAATTCAACAAAGTTAGAACAATGTGTACATAAGTTCAGGATGCAATTTTGTGCAATTCTTATCTTAATGTAGGCTACCTTCAATCTAATTGATACAATCACATTCATTAGACATGTAAGTTGTCCTTAACACAAATATAGAACCACGAGAAGAATCAAAGACTTGATAATCACTCTAATGATTGTCTTATGTCTTACGTCTAAATCATGATTTGCTATATTAAATATAAAACAATCATTAAAGCCCCTAGCTTTGCATTTTATTTATTTATTTTTGTTCCAAAGATTTCAGAACACGGAGTTTGCTCAAATCTATAGTTTATCTAATAACCTGCCCTGTGCCTTTTCAACATGTTCTGCCTGAGCTGGTGGGGAGCTTCAGGGCTGAAGTCTGGTTTATTCCAACAGCAGGTGTCCTCCACCTCCTTGGCCCTCATCATATGCTCCTCTCCAGCCTTATGTATCAGCCTTGTGTACGTCGCAGGCTTATCAGTGCGATAGTACTTGTACTTCTGCCTGCAGGGACGCACTGGACTGGCGCATAGTGATATTTTGTTACGGATCCACAGATAGGAGAACATAGTGCCCTGGCCCGGATCCATCTGGCAACGTACATGTGCTGAAACCTACTCCCTCTCTAGCTTTTGTTTCACCGTTGCTGCTTGTAAATAGACATCAGTTAGAGCATCCTCTAACTCTCTGCCATAACATTTCTTGATCAGGTAGGTAAGAAGCAATATGAACTGATCTGACGCCATACTAACTAACTAACTAACTAACACTGAGTCCTCTGCTACGGGATGTCGAGGGTACCACTCTTGTTTTCCTCCTTCCTTTTCCAACTTGCCATGACCAGCCTCTTCAACAAAGAGTGCCCTAACTTAAAAAACACACAATTGTGATGTGTACAATCTAATTTATTGTATTTATTTATGTATTTTTGCCAACTTTGTATAGTGTATAAATATCTATAAATATATGAAAAGACAGTACTGTATAGATTTTAGCTGCCTGGTAAGGTTAATAGTATATACTTGGTAGACTAAAAGAAAAAGCGTAGAGCTGTTCAAAAGCCAGTTTATGACTATTTATTTCTGTAAAACTTGGTGCCACTGGCTTTAATTTCATATTTTGAGTATGTTTGGGGTTTCTTTATGTTGATTTTTTATTTTTGATTGGCCAGTGGGATTCCAAAGTGTGTTATTTTTCCCGTCTATTTGTTTGTTGACTGGTCTCTTTGTTGTTTTTTCTGATCTTGACCCGAGACACAGCGCGGTTCTGGCAGCCAGGAGAGTGCATGGGAACGCAGACCAGGGACCCTGTAAAACCGTAGTGACCGTTAGGTGTGTGTGTCTGTCTATGGTAGTAATAGTGATATCTGTGCAGTGCCTACACTCCCCCCCTTTCTCCCCCTTTTCTCCTCCTCCCTCTTTCTCTGGTGTAGTGTGTCATGTGACGAAGTACGTGCTAAAATACAGGGGGATTTTGTGTTAGCTGGAGCTGGCAATGGCCTTCTTTTTCCTCCCCGAGCCCGCCACACTGCTTCTTCATTACGCCGCTTAATTTTAATCCTCCACCAAGTATAGATTTCCAATTCGTCTACTCAATTGTTCATTTACTCCCCCATTCAGCGACTGATACCTCACAAGCAGAGACTAATTTCTCTGTAATCCATGTTTTTCTCATCTATCTCTGATTCTTGATCCATTACTGTAAAAAGTCCTTATTTTAGTTTTCCCTATAGAGTTCGGGTATAAACATTTTTGCATGTTCACCAAGGCGGAGGGAGACCAATCAGCCGTAACATTATAACAAATACAATGGAGACAAATCATGATCATTTGTGTAATCTCATGTCTGATTGGTCTTTTTTTTCTTTCTTTTTTTCCCCAAACACAGAGAGCAGCTGCCAGCCTACGGTACACAGAAAAACAACGCAGCCATATTTGACAAGCACATTGTGTGACTTACTCTATGTAGCATGAACAAGAGACAAGCCTTAATGATAGGACCAACTACAAAGTGGAGGATTTGTGCATTTGTAGTGGACTATTCTTACCTTCCCTCTCTCCCGCACCAAGTTTATTACTCAGTATTCCGATGTGTTGCTTGGTTGCTCTGTACATGTCTGTGTAGTACTTCTGTTGATGTCCTGTGCTAGGATAGTAGTGGGTTCATACTGGGCTCTCCTCCAGTGACGTCCTCCTCCCCCAAAGGTCCACGCATTTCCAAAAACTTCAAACATTCCACTTTAAACCATGTAAACAGATTAGAGGCGACATATAAGCTAAAGAGCAGAGGGGCCAGAGCACAGGTGTCTTTACCTGGAGCCATGTTAATAACTATTTCACTCTGTGCTTCGGCCGCTCTCAGTGCCACACACTGGTCCAGCTGCTCCTCCAGACCTCGCCCTGATGTCTCCGCTCTCGCTCTTGTGGGATTTGTGAGACTGAGACGGTGGAGGAGTGTTGGTGCGAGGTTCTAGCCCTGGGAGGCGGCAGACAGACCTGTCCCAGTGGCGGGCCGAAAGATGGAGGATGTCTTGGAGGCTCTGACTAGTAGCACTTGGGTTTTGCGTTCCATGTTTTTGTGCCTCTCCTGATTTGTAGCCGAGCAGACTGTGATCTTATCGGTTGATTTTCTTGTTCTCCTCCACCCATCAGTGTTTCTGAGTGTGTTGGGTGGGCGGAGTCTTGGAGCTGAGCTCTGATTTTGTTCCATATTAAAGAATCATTTTTACAACAAGAGTCTGTTGTTCTCTCCTCATTTAAATCTGCAATGTGATGTTTTTAGGACATTCATCATTGTAACCAATCAACCTGTAAACAAGTGTCGAAGTTTACCTAATTTACAGGTTATGAATTGACGGAAAGAATTTCACAGTATTATCTTTCTTATATAAATGCATCGCTCATTCATTTAGCTTGAATATTGGATGTTATTTGTGTCATAATCTTATCTGGGCAAACTGGTGGCTGGGGGCCACATACAGCCCAATCCATGGTTCCATGCGGCCCCTGGAGCCCTCTCAGCAGAAAAGAATATCAAACCTCCAAATCAATGAAATAATTGTTTGCTCAAAATACCATAATGATATAATAGATTGAAACAAAACAACAGCCACAGATGTTTAAGATGAGCTCAAACTTTCCTCAGACACAAAGAAAACACTGCAGATTTTGGCTCGTTCCTTCTCACACTTATTTTCTTTTTGAATATTTTTGTGTCTCAAATAAATAAATTGATGTAGCCTGTTATAACTAAAGTCCTTATCACATAAAAAAACATTATTTGGCAAGGTTAAATTTAAAAGGTCCAGCCCTACACAATATGTACAGTCTGATTTGTAGAGTGCATTATGCTGTATATCAACTTTTTTCAACAGTATTACATAATAGTATCAATAGCATTACATAACAATAACTCATACTGTCTTACCAACCACAGCAATAATTAGAAAGCTATATGCCGACCTGTCATGTGCTTAAATGATGTATATGGACTGACTTCTTGTTCAGCAGCAGTTGGCAGTGTTCATATATATACACATAAATATACATGCAGTTCTCTGTGGGGTGCGGATGTCAACTTCCATCCATGACAAGTGCCGGTAATGACTGTAACAGACACAGACCTAATTACAACACAGCCCCTCTTGTTGCCCCCGCCACGGTTTACGGATAACTTGTGATTGGCCGATGTTGTTTTTGCCTTTGAGAACAATTAAAAATGTATGGTGTCTGAGCTAGTTATTCATTCAAAGCTAAATTAATCCCAGCTCTACACGTCTTGCTGAAATGCCGGCCGTTTGTTCTGTTTTACTGAGACAGCTTCTCATGTAGCTTTTAATTAACCGCTGCACTCCCGGTCGCCTCACCTCTGACATTTCACACTTCAGACTAAATCAGGAAGTCATTATACAATCCTGTTTCTAGCAATGCCACCTAACACATTGTTTTTTTTGCATTTAATCTCCTCCTCACTGAGCTGCACCGTCTGGGAGGTGTCAAGAAGCATTTTTATTTTATTTTAGATGTCTTATTTTATACATGACTAAATTCCTGTCCTTCACTTCTGCCGCCTGCTTAGCATTACACACACAGGACTCAAATTCAAATAGAAAAAAAAGATGACAATGCAATTTGGCCCAAACCATGCATACCAGAGATGCCTATTAAGTATACAGAAGTCAGAAATGGAAGGAGACAGATAAGCTGGTGTATGAGAGGAGAGCGCCCAAGAGAAGCAGGATGCAAAGAAAGGGTCTCCTCTCCTGAGCTAAATTATAATCCCAATAATCCCATTCTTCCCCAAAACCAGACAATGGATCTGCGTTAAACCCAGACAGGACGCGGTGGACAAGCCGGGCTCATGGACTTATCAGTGACAGACGGCAGCGGACACCGACTCAACAGGAAACTCACTTGTGTCTATCTTTAGCGCTGGACCTGCCTTTTTGACCGAAAAAAAAAGATCCATCGCAAATCAGATGCTTTGGAGCCAGTGAATAGCATTAACCAGGATAGCTTGTACACCTAAACATGAGAAACAATTGTACGTGAATTTACATTAAAAAATATGGCTAAAAGCTAGGATTTATTTCACTGCATGAGGTTTTAACTGCATGACGTAAAACAGTAGACTGAATAGTTCAAACATCTATTTTTACTTTTATGTCCATTATTTTATGTCAGAAATGTCAGAAATGCGCAACAATGACACTGCAATTTATTCACTGTAGACGAATAAAGGAATATCTTATCTTAAATAGAGCATGTTAAGCAAATAGTTTGATAACAACATTATTTTTATTTTTTTGTGATCAACTTTGTATTATTATTTTCAAGGAGAGTGCAGGGATGAGTACAGCTCACAAAAAACACATCATGTACATACCTAAACACAAATTTTCCAAACAACATTATTTTTTGCATTCTTTCATCATGATTCATCCAATAGTCCATGATGAGTTCACCCGTTAGTTCATCATTATTGA
>JAPMNZ010895087.1:0-13420 GCA_029875035.1 Pomatoschistus microps
TGATTAAATAATGTGAATGAGGTTTTATATCATAGTGGGAACAATATCTCCATGGAAACAGGTGGGTATAGGGCCCCCATTATACTTGCATTACTTGCTAAATCATTCAAAAGACAACTGTTTGCCTCAATTAAAATTTTCTACAAATACAAACAACAAAGAATAACGAAAAAATGTACATTCCGTTTTGGGATGGAATCCCAACAGTTTTGGGATGGAATCTAAATATAAAGGCAAGTAATTGTTTGTAGGGAATTAGTATTTTTTAGTAACTAAGACAAAACGTACTCTGATCAATCCAAAATGCTTGACAAAAGGATTTCTTATTTTTTCTTTATAGTACAAACATTTAGTGGGAAAACGAAAACAGTCCTCATTATGTTATATAAGTTGAAAAATAAACTTACCCAATGATGTATCCAATAATTGTAAGCTGAATGAGCCTGTACAAAACACCAACTTTTTTATTTTTAGCTACTATATATTTTTCAGTTTTATAATCGCATAAAGTGAGGAGACGTGCCTTGGAGCAGCTCCCTGCCATCACTGACCCTGAGCCAGAGCCGTCTCCTTTTTTGGAAGAGACGGAAGTTCGGAGCTCAGTGTGAAAAATGTAGGGACACTACTGTACATTGTGTGGCATTAGAAGTACAGTACATATCTAGGGGATTAGGGCACGCCATTGGTCAACTGCAGAAGTGAGCTGGCTTTACACTAGGACTCCCATAATTATGGAGCTACTATAACTCCCCACAGCCGTTGTTTTGACCCATTCAAACCAATGGAATTCGGGTTTTTCACAAGATTTATCTTTTCAAAAGTAATGTAAAAGATTTTTACTACACTATTTTCACTCACTTTTACATATGCTAAAACCACTGGTAAATATAACTTGGAAAACAGCAAAAACAGTTTGTTGAAAGGCTAATGCTAAAGACCAAATGATAACTGCTGGCAGTAAGAACTGTGTTGCTATGGTAACCAGCACTCGCTCTTCTCTGGAGGAGAACGAAGCTGAACCAATCCAGAACCAATCCAGAACCAGAACCAGTTAAACCAGACTGCCATAGACAGGAAGCAACCGAAAATACGTAGTTAAAGGTAGAACTCCTAACATTTGAAAAATAAAAGGGAATTTTATTTTTATTTTTTTATGACATAGAAATAAACTACACATAGAAACAGAAGTTAGGAAGATAAAGGTACATATGGTTTATATTTGATTTAAAACTTAAAAACTCTGTTTCACTTGGGACGAACTATGAACGCACTCTTCGAGAGTGATTGGGACCCTTATAAGGAAAAACAATTATATTGAAACTTCATCAAACTTACTCTATTAACAACTAAATCCCAAATGAAAAAGGGTCAGAAGCACATATACTATACATTTACACTTAAATAGCTGCTGATAGACACATTCCCTCTTCTGAAACAGCATGATCAAAAATATGAATTTATGTTGGATTGATTTGTACTCATCATTGGGCAGGAAGTGGTCTGAATCCTTTCTGAAGCACATCATAGATTTTCTTCACATATGGGAAACATTTCTTACTTGTATATCTGTGTTTCAAATGGCTGCTGATACCACAAAAGGCCCACACAGTAAATGTTGAGGTTGATTGTCACTAGTCAGCTCATGTGAAACTCTCCACTGTGTCTCTCCACTGGGGCAGTCTCCCATGATGCTTTGTGGTTCACTTAACTCAGTGCTCACTGTTTTCACACATTGTGCAACATGGTGCGAAACGTGAGCAGGTGTGTGGTCCTCTTCACCTTGTGGTTCAGCTGTTCCTCTGCCAGTGGTGAGTCCAGTTACTTTTCCTGCAAATGTGCTTGAATGTGTAAAGTTATATTGATAACTAACTTCACCAAAGTATAGTCTTGAGTACAGCAAAGGTTAAAGATTTAGTAGTTTCACATCAATCATCACAAACTATTACAATACATTTTTACTCTAGTAAAAAGTACTCTTTACAAGAAATTTAATCAATTTGGATTCTCCAATAGAATAAATTATGTATTAAAAAAAGTAAATTTATTGGTGCACCTTTTTCTGTTCTGCTCTGTAAAGTTTTTCTGGAAAGTTGATGTATTCCTAAAAAAGATGAAAGAATATTTCCCATGCAATTAATAAAAAATCCACAAAATCAGGAAAGTTGTTGTTCCACCGCACATCATATTATAACTCACTATGAAATCTATAACCCAGTGTTCCCACTTATATTTAGAGTAGACTAAACCAGTCACTATAGAGGTGAAAGCTACAAGGCTAGTTGTTTATCACAGACTTTCGAAGTTTGAGAGTGTTTTTCTTTCTATTTAGATGCTTTTCAGATTGACAATCACAATCAGAGCTGTGAGACCCATCAGCTGAGCACTGTGCTGGGCTCTTCTGTGCTCCTGCCCTGCAACTTCACCTACAACCCCAAAAATGTCATCTGGATCCACGGTCCCACCGTCTCTGTGGTAACCATCACCTCAGAAGGGCAAGTAAAGTTCGGGGACCCCAGATTTGGACGCATACACGCGTTTCCAAACCAGGGCTCACGGGGAAACTTCTCCATCTCCATCAGCCGTGTCAACTTCACCGACCTGGGCTCCTACCAATGTCTGACCCAGGATCAATGTGTGCAAGTGGAGCTGGATCTCAAGACAGGTCATTCATATTCAAACACAAAATATGTATTTGTTTTTTTATGTATAGTAGATCCCATGAGATCACATGTGGCAACCCCTGAACTGAAGTCAATTACTATTGATGGTAATATGTAAATGCCATGTTATACCCAAATACATCCATGGTTAAAAGTCATTTGAAAGCTAATTCTCACACAAAAACAATTTGATTTAATATATTTTAACATTCAGGAGGAATTCAGGATCTCCATTGTGAGATAATATAAAGTATTTGATTGATTGATTGATTTCAAATCAACACATAAATAGATGTACTGAAGTAAAAGTCAGATTTTCTTCAGAGACAAAATAATATCCAAACGCATATAAATATAAACGTTATGTGAATGTAATTCTTGTGTCAAAATATCTCCATTATGTAATCTAACTTTACACTAAGAGAACTGGCAAGAAAACAGCTGGTATTTCTGAGCCAACTCATTTAAAACATAAAAAACAAGCTATATTCTTACAGCTAAGATTAATACAATTTTTAGTCCATGCATAAATGTAATAAAATGTAGCAAAAAAACTTGAAATAACTATTTACTTTTTTTGGATATTTAAGGACGGTTGAAAATCAAAACATTACATTATTAGCTTATATATGTGCAGCTATTCAACTCAGATAAGCCACGGAATCTGGATAATAGCACTTTTTGAAGCCTACCCCCACATAAAACATAATAACGTCAGATAAGACAGGAGGAAGGTATTTCAAAGATAAAAGGCTGAATGTGTTTAAATGGAAACTTATAGAATAACTAAAAGAATAAAACAAATACAACTATAAGAGTAGAATAAGTAGAGGAAAAATATAATTGGATGTTCGGAAATATGTTTTATACAGTGTACGATGAACATAGCGGCCGCATAACTGAGTGGGGTTAACTGATCATGGCATGTTCAGTGACTACTTTTCTACAGGATAAACTATGTTACAGACTATAGGTGCTCTTTGATGAGGTTTGTTTGACCCAAGAGCCAGAGCTTCCTGTCAGATGCGTTGCTCTGAAGCCACAATGTGTTTTTCAATCGTTGCAGAGTCTGTCGTCTGGTTGTCTCCGTTTTACATGTACATAATCTGTGGTGTTTCTGCATTCGTCGTTCTGGGCGTGGGATGCTTCCTCTGTGTCTACTGTATTTGTAAGTACTTTCAAATGTCTTAAAATGTGATGCACTTTGTCTTGAAATGTGTGTTTTGCATTTCAGTTAAGGAAAATAGAACAACGGAGGAAAATGGCAATGAAAACCAATTTGATGATGGTGAGAATGGTTTATTATAATGAATGGGTAGGTATGTAACTGGCTTCCTCCATTAAACACATATGTTCAGTTTCGTTCCACCATTTGCATCTTTTAGTTCTCCAACTAGTTTTTTTTTTTATTGTAGGGGAAAACTTTGATATAAATAAATGTCAGTTACTTTTACAACTGAGAAGAGAGAGTAAAACATTTTTAAGACAAGCACTGGTTAGATCCGCCCATGCTCACCCCACAGCTTCCTGATTGGATTAAATGTGTTCAAATCCTTGAGGCCCCTCTTCATTGGTTTAACTATTCTACTGTAGCAAATCTTACTGGTGGTGGTTACGTTAATGAGAGGAACAGTTTAAGATATATTACTTTTGAACATGAAGGATTATACATGATAATACAGTGCCCCATGGTCAGAAATATGCATTATTTAAAAAAATGAAATACAATAGAAGTGGCTAACATCACCTTTAAATGAAGTAAAACATGCTGCTGCTTCACACTTGGTTCATAAAGTCTTTTTAGATATAGAAATGTTGACTTTGATATGACTGACAAGATGTTGCACCAGGAATTGCATATCTAACTGAGTACAGGTTTTTATTTTATGATTTTTTTATTCCAAACTTGAGGTCTGTCTGTTATATGTTCAGGTCCAGTGACTGGGAGAGAGCCTGGAGATGGACAGCCACAGGACGCAGACTCACCAAGATCTCGTTTGTGTCACTTTAAATCAATAAGAAATAATATTTATAAATATTTATAAATATAATCTGGTTTAAATATAGTCGTTTCTCTGTTTTAGCTGCATACATGAACCAAATTGTCTATGGTAAGTGTTTTTCACATAAATTTGACATATTTTAAGCAACAAAACATTTGCAAAAATGCACTGGCAATCTCTCATATAATTATTCCAATAACAAGTGTACATCCACGATTGTCCTTAATTTCCATGTCTGTCTATTGTATTGTTTTTATTTTTTATTCAGAAAATAATGATTATATTGTGGATGAACCGGATTATCTAAATCAACTACCGAGGCATAGTGGATTAAACGGAGATGAAGCCAGCCCCAACAGTGATGGTCCTTTTGAAAGAGTGATGAGTCAAAAATCCAAGCAAAAATTTCATTCTGGTAAATCATATTTTACTACTACAGGTTTATTTTGATTTCAAGTTTTTACAAATATTCTGTGTTCCGTTCTTTTAGAGCTTTTGAACAGATTACGTCAGGCAAGTCTCCGCAAACACCATTATGGTAAGAACAGATTGTATGTTTTCTAATAATAAGTGAATTCATAATTGAGTTGTCTTTCAGTAAATCAACAAGAACTCCGCACGCAGCAAAAAACCAGGTCAACTAAAGGTATATGCCATTAAAATCGAAAAAATAGAAATAACAGAATTTCAAAATAGTTTTCTTGACACCATGACTTAATTTTGAACAGGTGCCAGAAAGAAAAAAAATTGTAAGTATTTTAAAGTTGGAGTCAATCACACTCAGATCAATTATAACTGAATCTTTTTTGTCTTTTTTTGTAGATCCTCAGTATCCAAATCCAATATATAATGGGAGCAGCAATGCCCTTGACCAAATGTAGATGCAAATCATGTCACAGGTTCATTTATTTTATAATTAACATGATGTTATTCATATACGAATTGTAAATTCTTATACATTTGCTGCATTAAGGTGAAAGTACAGTCACATATTTCATATAAAGATTGTTGGTTATCCAGCTCCAGTTTCTTTGGTAAAATCCAGTTGGTTTAATAATCAGAGCTGGAAAAGCTCCACGTGTGTGTGCTTAACATAAGTGTTATTTGTGTCGTAACGACATAAAAACAGTAAGAGTACAAATTACTTAAAAAATCTAAACTCGGGGACAAAACAAAATGGTGACAAAGACAAATGTACAGTAAACTGAATGCAACAGTCATTCACTGGTTGCATCACAGCTACAATTAAATCTGCATCATTACTTAGAACCCTAATGTGTACTGCCCCACAGCGTGGTCCTTTTCTTCCCAAAAAGTACAATTAAAATGTAAAATCCAGCAAAGTAAATTTCTCCTTGTGAGATAATAAAGCACATCTTATCTTATCTTATCTTATCTTAAAACGTGTTTAGAAATGTGCAATCCTTAAAGTTAAACAAATATGTAGTAAGTATGAATATAAACAGCCCTGAACAAGCTTCCAATACTTTACAATCTTTCTTTTTTTAAAGAAATGAGGAACCAGGAAGTTGCACTTTCATAATATTGTCAATATAATAAAAACATATTATATCAAAAATCAATTTATTTACTCATAATTGTATAAAAGGTGGTTACGTTTGAAATGGTTTCCCTATCAACTGTAGATGTAGTTTTAATTGTGTGAATCAGAAAATGATTAAAAGCAACTGATCAAAATATTCCTTATCATTCAATGACCTAAATACAGTTAATATATTCTTAATGATACAAAGATGTCAAAAATAGTGTTTTTAAAAGTCTACAATCATTTGTCTATTATCAATTCAACACAGAAAAGACGGGTTAACTCTCTCAGTAAAGGGAGATGGGAGAGTTTCAGTAGTTTTCATCTGAAGGCTGTGAGGACATTTCTGTAAAGCTCAAATTGACAGGTTGCTGAGCTCTGCTGATGTCTGTGACCTGGAAGTTCAAGCAGCTGTGACGAAATTCAACACAGAACGTTCCGATGAAGAGGAGGAACATCATCACGAGGGACCACTGCCCGCGAGCCGCATGCATATGTAGGCCCACGACCATTAGAAGGATATCTAAACATGGGTTAAGTTCAACAGAAACTTATATGGAATACATGAAAATTCTCACGTCATGTTCTGAAACTCAAAATCCACCTTGATAATGTCGCATTTTCCGTAAGTGATTGAGTGAATTAGTAGTGTCCATAAGTGTTGCAACAGCTGTGTTGCTTTTGCCACAGAAGTAGTCTATTTTGTTATTGCCAACAGCATAACATGCAAAAGTTAAAGGATGCACATGGCAAAGCAGAGAATGCTCAACATTCTGATTTGCGTGTGCCAGACATAAAATACTTTCCGTACTTTATAGATAGATGCACAACTTAATACCTATTAATACAAATATTAATTCAAAACGAAGAAGGATACATATGATGAAGCTGAAGGTGATGCCGCCTGACAGAAGGAAGCGGAGAATACTTGTTTTGCATCCCTCTTTTCTAAGGTTCACGCTCAGCGTGAGGTAGGACTGTATCCAACAGAAGAGCGTGCCCAGGCCGAACGTCAACAGGGTGCCAAAGTTGTGAATTCCTTCCTCGACAAACAACTACAGGACAAGTAACCACAACATCAATCAAAATCAAATCAATATCGTCTGGAAACAGATAAAGCAGAAGAAAATGGATGGATGAATGGATTTACCAGACAGTAATTATTACAAAAGTTATAATTGTTTATGACATTACTTGGAAGTTTCCAACAAGTGTCATGCCAAAGCAGGCGCTGGAGAAAGTAATGAGGCAGATTATGTTCAACCATGACTTATTCAAAGAGTTCTTGAGCTGCAAGTATCGGAAAAGACCAATGAAGAACCCTGAGAAGGATAGAACAAAATCAATCATCAATCTCTTTATAATCCTATATCATGTAATGTTTACCTGCGAAAGCTCCCAGATTCATGATTTGACTGAAGAGGCAGCTGGCAGGTGGGAAGTTTCCAGCAATACTAAAATAATAAAAATAGAAATTATGAAATGCTTTATGTTTTTTTATGTTTTATAATAAACAATTACGATTCATAGCTAAACAGAAAAGGGTATTAGCATAAATAATCCACTTTAATTTTGTGCAAAATTAAGTGTGTCATTCTGAAAGAATAAACAAACATTTAATACAAATTTGAGTGTTTATGTGAAATAATACAAACCTTATATAAGGAGGACGTGCACTTGTGTTTGGTCTATATATGGTAAATGGACATAAACAAAATAATATGGTTAGAATGTTTCAAACAAAACGAAGTCACATTTCTTCACACTTACATATAATGTGGAGATGTGAGGGGTACAATTTGACCATGTGCTTCAGCAACAAAGTATCTGTAAATAAAGATGGCAGAGATTGTGTATTAAACGTAAAACAATATATTTTAAAAAAAATTACATTGTGTGTGGTGTGTTTCAATGATTACAAACACCATCGGATACTTACACCACAATGAGGCCAGAAGCAACTCCAGTGGAAAATAAAAGTGGCAAGAAAGCCCATGGGCTCCACCTTTTGATTCTGCCAATACATCTAAACAGAACAAGATATACATTGAATTTGACAAAGAATGTTTAATTGTATAGAAGTTCACACACAAGGCAACAAAAAGACATTAAAAGCTCAAATAATCTCAGTACACTATAAAGAGAGTGAAGACACAATTCTTCAGTTATATGCACAGCGAAACAGAACTGTTTTTTAACCTGGAATTGATCATTGTCAAATGAGAAGCCTGAAACTTTTTTATTCTGCCAATGATTTTTAGATGGTAAAAATCATACATAACATTTCAGATCTTACTGATTTGCAGTGGCTGTTAGTGGTAAAATTGTATTCTGAGTCCATCATTACCTCTAGATTTCTTAAGGTTTTCAGAAGAGATACTGAAGGTCAGGCTGATAAAGCAAATAAGACCAATTTTGTCTCTTTGTTTCTTGGGATAAAATACAGTTTTGAACAGAAGAGGCTACACTGAAATTGCACCATCACCAAGTTTAGGTTTCACTTCAATGAAAAGGAAACTAGCTAACTAAACCTACAAGAAACGAGTCAGGTAAATGTGATTTGCTCGCAAGACTACAATATTTGATTTACCTTTCCATCGCATACATTAAGATCTTCTCAGTAAACTCAGTCTTTAATTGACAAGTTGCTGGCATGTGTGGATGTCTTGTGGGCATGTGTGGATGTCTTGTGTGAGTGAGCGTAGTCGGTATTATTATGAGCTACGTACAGTAGTGAACTTTCAAAATAAAACTACATTTGATTTTCCATTTGAGTAACGTAAAAACGTTACTTCAAAAAATTGTAAACTGCGTTTGTATCTATTTTAGATATGTGCACACATACATTTGATTGCGTTTTCTCACGGTTAGTCCAATGAAAAAACACTCTGTTATTTATTGTGACGGGTGTTTGTTGCAAAGTTGGACCAATGAGATCTCAGAGTTAAGAGTTTGCGGAAGTATGCGGTCTCTCGTGTGTTTTGAACGTTTCAAAGCAAATTATACATTCTCGACGATATAAACTGTATTACAAGTGCTGATAATTGTTACGCTTTTCTGTAAGCTGTAAGAATTATGTCTAAATCAAGTAGAGCGGAATGTAAAGAAAGTGAATCTGAACCGCTGCCCATTTATCATCACAAGTCCAAACTGGTTCGAGCTGTGAAAGACAGTACATTTTTAGTTGTGACTGGGGAGACTGGCTGCGGGAAAACCACACAGCTTCCCCAATATCTTTATGAAGCAGGTACCAACTTTAACCTTTTCGAAAAGTTTCTATCACAGAAGACGTTTTGAGTAACTTTTATCTATGGTTTGTTTTTCATACGTTTTACAATGCAGTTCTCTTTTCTTGCATACTGTGAAGTAGTGAATTATCAAGCTGTATTTGAAGTTCTTTAGGTCATGTAACTCATAGACTGAATGTGGATTTAATGTGTACACATGAATGTACTGTATCTAACCTAGCTAGAGTACCAAATTTCTTTGTTTCATTGTTAATCATACATGTTGTTTTCGTTTGTCCCAACAGAAAGTTGTAAAAAAAGTCTTGAAAATGTCTACATTCATGTCTACATATATGTACGCATATATGTAGACATATATATATATATATATACACACACACACACGCACACATTTATATGTACACAAATATGCACACGTATGTAGTTAGACATATGTATGTATATCTGATGTGAGGTGTCACATCAGATATACAGTGCCTCACCTTTCACCATCCTCACCGCACTTGAATTAATCTTCTTATTAGAAAACATGTTTCATACTTGGCTGAGAACTGATCGAGGGTGGTCCTCTTTACCTCTCTCAAGATTAATCCAAAACTGTGAGAATAAACAACTTATTGTTAAAGGATCTGTCATCTGCAGCTTCTACAAAAAAATGAGAGCTGGTGTGCGAATCATCACTAGTATAATTGTGTCTTGTTATGTTTTTAGGGTTTTGTAAAAATGGTAAAATTGGTATCACTCAACCTCGCCGTGTTGCTGCCATCACAGTGGCACAGAGGGTGGCCCACGAGATGAGGCTCACTCTTGGAAAGGAAGTTGGTTATCAGGTCCGCTTTGACGACTGCACAACCGAAGTGAGTGAGACTAATGTGAAATCATTACTACACATTATATTCTATTAATAAGGTATACCTTATTTTGTTGTTCTTTATATATTCTTTTATATGATGGAGTGATGCTTTTGAAGTAATGCTTTTCTCCAACGTATACTTGTCACAAGCAGTGTTGAGAGTAAAGTAATGTAATTACTGTAATGTATGGCATTACAAATCACGAACTGGGTAATATTTACTCGGTACAAAGGTCAGTAATGTGCATTGCATTGCATTTTAAAGGAGCAGTATGTGAAAATCGGGCCAAAAGTACTGCAACCTCTCCCACTTTCCCTGACGCAGGTTGCCAGATATGCAGACGAATCCAGCTGGGACCATAATAGCTCAAAATCCTCGTTTTATTCCTTGTTTTGTCATTAAAGATTTGGAATCATAACGAGACCTTTTTAAGTACTGCGGTCACATGTTACTTTACCAGTGAGATTAACTCGACACGGTGAGTTCTGGAAACCCGGATCACAGACTTTCTGATTGGTGAAACGGTGGAGGGCAGGACATCGAAATGAAAATAATAACAAGATTTAAGGGCTGTAAAACTATTTTTGAAATTCAAATATCTCGGCTGAACAACTGATAACAGTTAAAAAAGTATTTGGAAAAATACATGGTTTAATAATGCTTTTTGACATATTAGGGCCAGTTAATGATGGCTTGACCTGCAAATCTTACATATTGCTACTTTAACTTCCCCCCTTTTGCTCAGCAATTGGTGTTTGTGAAAACGCAGAGACATGCAGTGCATGGATAGATGAGAGTTTAAGCTCTGATTTGATCTTTAAAGCGTCCAAAAAGAGTCAATATTACTAACAGAGATATGAACCTGCCAAAGAGTCCTGTTTAAGACAGAGGCAGACACTACGGGTGGAAAATACGTGAGTAATGCATTACAATTCAGAGACAGTCATTTGAAAATAACAGTAATAAGTAATACAGTATTACGTTTTTGAAGTAACTTGCCCAACACTGGTCACAAGCTAGACTAGAAAAATGTATTATATATTCTGTCCCACCAAGCAAAGTAAGGGAGAAAGTAACATAGCAAACACTCACAATTTTTGTGAAACACAATGCTTAGATGATGTGTATGAAACAGGAAACAGAGGTGAAATACATGACGGACGGCTGCCTTCTCCGAGAGGTCCTGGCCGACCCAGCTCTTTCCCGCTACAGTGTTGTGATCCTGGATGAGGTTCATGAGCGCAGCCTCAACACAGTTAGTCACATTTGGACTATTTTGTCATTTTATAATGTTCAGAATTTACATGTTTCAAAAATTTCTTTGTGTTTAGGATATTCTACTGGGTTTATTAAAAAAAGTTTTCTCTAACCCTGATAAAGCCAGCGAGGGGCGTCGTCAGCCGCTCAAGGTGGTGGTGATGTCTGCCACAATGGAAACAGAAAAACTCTCTGCCTTTCTTGGCAATTGTCCTGTTTTTGTTATTCCAGGAAGGACATTTCCTGTCAAATGTTCTTTTGGCTCAGCTGTCGGGCCTAAAGACACAGAGAGCACTGGTTATGTTAAAGAGGTACCACATTAACTAACAACTTACGAAATATGTGCATTGTTATTGAGAAGATAATGAAAACATTCATAGTAACTAATTGAATTAAGTTTGCTTAATTTTTTGTTGATTTTAGGTGGTACGAGTTGCTCTTGATGTACATACCAGTGAAATGGCTGGAGATATTCTCATATTTCTAACAGGTAGACCTCCATATACTTTACATACATTACAAAGCGCATACATTATTATGATATATTTTGACAGGTCAGAATGAGATTGAGCGAGCTTGTGACATTCTCTATGAGAAAGCAGAGACAATAGATTATCGTTTTGATGTACACGACCAGACAGTAGAGGGCCTTCTTATCTTGCCTCTTTATGGTTCCATGCCAACAGGTAAATACCACACAATATAATATAAATATTTATTGAAATAAGTGGATCATTATTCCGATTAATATCATGAACTAAATAAGAATGTAATTACTATGTCATATGCTCATAGATCAACAAAGACAGATTTTTCAGCCTTCCAGCCGAGGAATCAGGAAATGTGTTGTAGCCACAAATATTGCTGCAACATCTTTGACCATTAACGGCATCAAGTATGTTTCTCAAAACCTTTTTTTTTTTTTAACGTTTATTATTAACTATGACTGGCACCTCTAATTTAAGTTGTACCACTTTCACAGATATATTATTGACAGTGGATTTGTAAAGCAACTTAATCACAACTCAAGAATTGGCCTGGACATTCTGGAAGTGGTGCCCATCTCAAAGTAAGGGACTTTTTTATTTTATTGGATATTTGAGAAGAAGACTCTCTATGATCTGTGATAAAAGTAAAACAATATATATATACACCTGGAAACTAGGAATAGAACCAAACTGTTCTGAGAGGTAGGAGATAGCTCCATTTTATTACATAGTTCACTTTTTTGTTTGAAAGTTGGGTATGCCATCTTCATAAAATCTTTTCAAAATTGAATATGACTTCTGGAACGTGTCTACACTTTCGTTCATGAATATTAACTTTGAAATAAAAGTATCTATAACTACATTTGTCTCCTAAGAATTCTCATCAGAAGAGATTTAAGGATTTTGTGTCATTAGGAGTGAAGCGCAGCAGAGAGCAGGCCGTGCTGGAAGGACCTCAGCGGGAAAATGCTTTCGAATCTACAACAATGATTTCTGGGATAAATGTATGCCTGAATACACCGTCCCAGAGATTCAGAGGACCAGCCTCACTGGAGTGGTTCTGACGCTGAAATGCCTTGGTGTCCATGATGTTATTCGGTTAGTGGGTGTTTTATTGCAATAGTTCCAAAATTTTTAACAATTTTAAACAATATTGCGACTGAGAAAATTAATTTAGCCTCTTATTATGGATGTCATAATTTTATAATACTATTTATCAATATAAAACCTCAATGGCAATTATACAAGGAAAGGATTAAGAATTTGAAAATCCAGGACACTTTCTATACAGCAACTAGGATTCCCACAATGGTTTACCTACCTTTGTCTTTTATTTAACAAAAAACAGCAATAATAATAACAAT
>JAPMNZ010895091.1:0-10925 GCA_029875035.1 Pomatoschistus microps
GGCCATTTTTGAGCCGGGACCCGCCCCCACTGGTTAAGACGGTCAGCACTAGATCATATACGGAATCGGGACGGAAGCGGAAGTAATAATCACAAGCTACCTATTCATGCCTAAACTTTACCAGTCATTCCCATAAAATAACCTCAACCCACCCTTAACCCTAACCTTAAACTTCTTACTCAGACACCTAAAACTTAACCAGTCACCACTCAAGGACTTATTGGTCTAAAACTAATTCAAAAGAAGGATAGTTACTTCCGGTATGTCCCGATTCCGTATATGATCTATTGCCAACCCTGGAGTATAGTTCCATAAGGAGACCAATGTCCATGAATGTTGATAAATGTCCATACATGGTGTAGAACTTTAGAGTGTCCTGGATCATCACCACAATCACATATCCTTTGAAAAGATCTTTAGTCAAAGCCTGCACACAGATCGCTGTCTGTTTGTCAGTCCTGTTGAGTCTTTCCCTGCCCAAGTTGGCAATTCATTAGCGCAGGTGAGTCTCTTAGCCCGCTCTTATCTGCAGAAAATGGCCGTCGATGCACCTCTGAGATAGCAATCCAAACAGACCATTTATACGAGTGCAAACACAAACGTTAAGAGATATAATTTAACATTCCAGCTAATGTTCTGCTTGAGCGCGAGGGCACAGCGGTTCGCCATTGCCTCCTGATTGGTATGCATAAACTCAGATATGAAGCAGACTCTATCCTCTTTTTCACCTCGCTGCTAATTGTTTGCTACAATCGGCACTGTAACCTTCACTAACATCTTGCTGCCAAATATATTAAGCAAAGTTCTCCTACACCTGTCATTGGAACCACATTTCGCTTTAATAAGAGAAAGTGTCTTATCTCAAACTCATAAATTATAGTTACGAAGTTTGATATTTTGTCAAGGTTGAAAGAACTTTTGTACAAGTGCTTGCAGAGACAGTTTGTTTTGTTCTAAGCAACAATCTTCGGGTACGGGTTAATGAACCGACGGCCCTGGCACAACCTTCACTTTTCAGCTATTGAAAAGAGAAAGGTAAAATACAAACAGACTCTTACTATTTTATTATTCACAATATTCCTATCTTTTGAGCATATTTGACGCAAGGACAACCATATACTACCAAGTGAGACCGGGCTTGTTCCAAATCTTTGCCCTACAAGTAAACAAACAAACTTTCAGCTTTCAGGTTTATGCCAAAGCATCGACATGGGACAACTTATTCACACAAAAAAGTCCAGCCATACTCAAAATGTTTAAATATTGTGAATAAGGAAGAGAGACAATAACTAGTGTGCTTTGGATATGAAAATGCAACACCAATCCATCTTATAATTAATCAAAGAGACGAAGCACAATACTCCTAAACAAAATTGCTCCAGGTCACAGGGGTCTCCAACCTATAGCTCGGGAGCCACCAGTAGCTCACCAGCCCCTTTCAGGTAGCTCCCCAAAGGATTTAGAATAGACCACATGAATGAATACATTTTGAGTCGTTAAATCTGTCTACTAGTATCTATATCTAAAAGTAAAAAAACATATGGGTATTATAGTATTTGCATGTGTTCTCCATGTGTGTTCGCTCTTGTCATAATTCATCATTTTTATTACGACTGCAAAGAAGAAGTAGCTCTCTGCCTCTTCTGTTGTGTAAAAGTAGCTCTCCAATTGAAAAAGGTTGGGGACCCTTGCTCCAGGACATCCCTGAATATGATAATAAAGCAAAATCCAGAACAACACTGGCTATTATTTATTCTATTTTCGTTTCTTTATTGACCTTTTAGTCCCACTGAGATTTCAAGGGCCCTAGAGAGAGGGTGAACTGGAGCACCCGGAGGAAACTCACCGCCTCGCTGTCTGGAGGTGGAAAGTGCTGGGAGCCAACCATCAACAACCATGCTGCTCAATACACGGTAACATGTTAGCAACAGGACAACATACATTTAGACAAGACATAAATGCGTGTGTGTGTGTGTGTTTGTATGTGTGTGTGTGAGAGAGAGAGGAATGTATGGGTGTGTAGATATGTGTAAGTAAGTAGGTAATGTAATATGGGGGAGAGGTCTCAGCATCAGCAACATCATCAGGTTCAGAGGATGTGGGTGATTGAACTTTGGGTGCATAATATAGCATGAAATGAAAGAAGGTGTGAGGAAGAAGCTGAAAACACACCGGCTGTGATATCAACATGTAATCATAGATTTAACGTGTAGGTTTTAGATTACTTTTCATATCCTCCTGAATATGAAAAGTAATTTGCTTTCTGCACAGGTGTGTTTTTGAATCAAAATATGTGTCTCGTTTGTGCGAATAATTCCGTGTGAGATAGACGGAGGGTTTTAGAGCCGTTATATAATGCCTTTTTCTGAATACGTCAAGGTGGATCCGCGGATTATCTGTGACAAATGCATTATTCACCAAATCATTTCCTAAATGGCTTTGTCTGATCTCTATGCGAACATTCAAAGGGAAATAACAACTTACACCTGATCTGGGTTTACCTGTCGGGCTGTGTTGTCAATCCTTTTAGTAGCATAGCGGCACAATGGCAGAGTGGTTGGCTCTTGTGCTTCCCTGCAAAAAGGTCCTGAGTTCAATTCCTCATCCGGGCCTTTCTGTGGGGAGTTTGTATGCTCTCCCTGTGTCTGCTCAGGTTTCCTCCTGGTGCTCTGGTTTCCCCCTAACACTAAAGTTCTCTAAGTGGCTGGGCCACCACTGTCAATATCTTTTTCATTCAAGAAAAGTCAAATGTGCATTTCCAAATGTCTGTGTCAAAGATGGATCTCAAATTACATCCAGACCATCATGCATAATAAATAATAATAATAGTAATAATAATAATGATTTGTCCAATATTTTAACTAAAATAAGCAGTATTCTTTTTGTAGCCGTCCAGCTTTCTGAACATTGTCCCATATTAATATTCTCAGAGTCGCTGTTGCTGGTTAGTGCTGTATCACAAACACTGCGATGAATGATGAGTTTTCCGTCTGGCAGTTCCCTCTGTTGTATTGTCTCTGTGGATGACAATAAGAAGGTGACAATCGAAATATCCTATTCACTCATTTCGTTAGTAATTAAATAGATACCGCTGGCTCTTTGTATGAATGGACAGGTTTAAATGCTGAATTGAAGTCCATGGAAGGTTGTGGTAGACTTTGTAGTCCAGGAATTCATCTCTCTGCAGCAGTGCATACCAAACTGACGATCATTTAAAGCTGCAGGGAAATTCATAACAATATTCTCAGCAATTCAAATGATTTCACTGAAATGTTCAAATGTCCCACTCGCTCTTGTACAAAGCTGAGGTTACTAACCTTCCCAAAAAGTGTGACTGTAATCCTGTTGTTATTTCTTAGCCATGGCTTCTGGGCCTGATGGCTCCACAGTCTGCCCTGCAGTGTCTGCAGGCCTCAGAACAGCGTGCAGCTAACGACAGGTGTCACAGACGCAGAGCGCCACTATAACATCCAGCTCTGCACCGCTGACCACAGAGACATGGTTTGGGGGAACAGGCTTTAAAAAAAAAAAACCTAGGAGAGGTAAGAATGACCAGTACTTATAATTTAAAACATTTGGGAATAAAGTAACCGAATGGCCTGGTGTTTGCTAACACATCTTGTGAGATAATGCTGTGTATGTTAATGTAACTTCTATCTTAAGCTTCCAATTACTATATGTTTATCATTCAGGGAATTCATACTCCATCATATAGGCACCAGTAATAGCAGCATAGTGCTGACAAGTGCTCACACTCAAAGTCACACAATTTGTATTCATTACAACATGCATCACACACATGGGAGGCCAGCATTACCAGCATACAGTAAATTGTATTGTGTGAGTGTTTTTTTCTTCTTCTCAAAAAATGTCACCAACACAGCTCAAGTGTAAAGACAAATATGTGTCAAACATTGTTTAAGTAATCTGAACAATGACTCATAAAGTATAGTTTTTTTTGGGCATCCTAAAGTCTCTGTCCAGCACCTCAATCTTTGTACATTTCCTCTATGATAAACATTGTACATTTTTTTCCTGGAATGGATCTTCACAAATGAAATAATGATAGCATGCCTCTACAACAAAAAAATAATGTTCCAATTGTGTCTTTGTGGGGAACTAGTGTCGGCGTTCCCCCTACCCCCCTGTTTTGGGGGGTACGTGTGGAGGGGGCGTGGCCAACTTCATCTATGTTGCAGATGAGACACAACTGCCTCACCCACTCTACCTCATGGATCTGCCGCTGTTTATCAGAACCGGTCTGTTCACCACTTCTCTGCAGATAATTTCGTCTCAGTCTGTATTTCATCCAGCTTTTCAGTTATTTAGACCTCACCTGTGTTTTGTGAATTTCTTTGTACTTACCTGCTGCTCATCGTCTCTTCAGATCCATTTGTGTCTCGTCCCTGCGTCCGTCCACTGCACTCTTCTGTTGGAAATAAACCTGTTAAACGTCTTCAGTCTCCTGCCTCTGCTTTGGGGTTCTATCTGCAAAACGTGACAATCTTGACCAATAGACATTCACGATTTAGTCCTTAAAAGAAAATAACAATCAAATACAAAAACATACATTTTAACTGATCAATTCAGAACATGGACAGGTTGATAGAGTCTTTCTGTCCTGGTGCTGGGGACAGTCGGGCAGCTTCCCTTTGTTGGTCTGGTTCCCTTTAATTTGTTCACTTTGTGGGGAAAAAAAGTGTCACAAATCTTTAAACTGACTTAAGTGACTAATGGACTCATGCACTTACCTGGTGGTTTTACATTGACAAAAAATGAACACATTGTTTTTCCAATGCTAACTTCAATTGGTCCAGTTTCTGTAACGTGATTGCACTCAAATTGTAGACAACCGGCGCTGAACACATCGTCTTTGATATTAGTATTAATCAATATCGTGATACTTCATGTCATATTTCCCATACTCTGTATTGGAAATTCCTGGACTCACAAATATGGATTGAAATGTGTGTGAACAAACATGAAGTGTATGTGGAGATTGGCAGCACATCACAACATGCAAAGTATTTTCCTTTTGCCTGCTTGTCAAAATAATAACAGTGATAGTAATTGCAATGCAGCGCAAGCAGGTATTTTGACAGATGGCTTTTTCAAGTCCACCAAGCTTCACTAGGCTTATTATTTTTCATCTGGCCATCTGATAATACCACGTCATACCACATATTTGAGGTTTGGGGAGTTTTTTTCCCACACTGACGTGACAAGCGAGTGCATCAGCATTCAGATAAAAATCGCTCTCGCCCTATGTGCCCATCACTGAACTATTTAACCTCTGGTATATGCGCGTCTGTCGTTCTGCATTTGTGCTGACTTTCAAGAAGGATAAAATCAGCAGAACACTACAAACAAAAGAACCTGCGTGAACAAAACTACTGTGTTTTTGAAAATGAAACTGCAAACCTGTCCTATGGAAATGACCTTGCCATGCGCGTGGGCGGGGAGGTGGGAGGATGCTGGAGAGAGGCTGATCAAAATGGTAATCAGATTGCATGTATAATGAATGGAGACAACAGCACAGCTAAACCTGTGTTTGGACTCAGAGCTTAATGCTAATGTCAGACTTATTTTCCTTGTGTCTTTTACTCTCTGTAAAATAAGTGTGTACTTATGCGGCCTTATTGTGAACCGACTGAGGTTTTCAAAGTGACAAGTGTGCAAGGTTGTCTAAACTCCATGAGTTGGCAATGAGTGCGCACAGTCTGGTATAATAGGCTGATTCGTGAGTTTGACAAGAAAAGTCACAATACTAAAATGTTAAACTATATTCTAATACTACCGAACATGCTAAATATCAATTTTGTATCTGTCAGTTATACTACAAACCTCTTACTCATTCTGACATGGAACTGAACTAGTTATTGATACATTCCAGCAGTGACTGTTGTTCAATACTTGAGATTATCATTATCATTATTATTGGATTTTCAAATGTTCCATAATATAATAAAAATAATAACACATCCTACTTCTATAGCTCTTTTCATGACACCCAAAGTCGCTGGCAGTATTCATCTATTCATTCCATACACTGCACTTAGGGCAGCTGTGGCTACTTCTATAGCCACAGCTGTAGAAGTAGCTGTGGCTATAGAAGCAGCTGTGGCTACTTCTGAAGCCACAACTGCCGAGGTTAATTAGAACTATTTTGACTATAACTTATGAACTGTTTGTTAACCAAGTAAGTTTAACGATATTTTCATTGATTGATTGGATTTTGTGAGGCTGGTGGTTTTACAACATTTATCACAAAATGGCTTAAAACATTAAACTCAATTTAGACATTCAGGAATCTCAGAGTGTAAGTTTTTGGTCTGAAATAGATGAAGCCTCCCTTGTTCGCAGATGATTTAGTTAGTCAGCGGTGAATGTTAAAGAATAGTCTTTGAAGTCTTTTGATGCCATTTCAGTTTTAAAGTATTTGTAATTATTCCCAAAATTATTAATAAAATCAAAGAAAGCATCCACTGCTCTGCATCTTTAAATGCTATTTTTCCAACGGAAAGACCAAAGGTGAAACTTGAATTGAATATTAAAGCACATAAATGAATGTTTCACACAACTGGGGAATAGAGGTGTAGTTAAAAAGTTTCAAAGAAACAATCAGACTTTTAAAAACCCAGCTCTTTTCTCTGTGGCTTCCTCGAGGCACAAAATCCAACATGGTGTTTACACGAGGTGAAGTACTGATCGTTGTGGCAAAGGTTTCCTTTTGAAACTCTCAAACGTTTCAAGAGTTTGTGTTTGAGTTGATACAAACCATGTTGTTATTCTGGCGACACGAGCGGGCACAAGGTTTTTTAAGGTCATGCTCAGGGTAAAACGTTGTGAAAGTTACATCTAAATGATTTTCTCCCTCCTCCCTTTAGATATAAATGTGTTTTTGCTCCGTAAACAACTAATCTGATTCTCACTGAAACTCAAGCAATAGTTCCATTTTGTGTTCGCTTTTACAATCTGTGTTTAGGTTTTTGGGGGCTAATCTGTGCCGGGTGGCTTCAGCAACACAATGCAGATGTAAAGAGTTTTCCTCTGTTCTCCAGATCTATGATACATCTTGACACGATGCTTGTATAGTGTTTACAGATGCTAGGGCTGGTTGAAGCTCAGGCGACATTGAGGCGTGTAGCGTAACTGACTGGTTTCAGATATTTGCGTTTCAACTCCCAAAACCGTCAAAACCAGGAGTTCCCAAACCTTTCAGGCCAGGCCCCCAAAATAGACATGAAACCAACATTTGTTAATAGGTTTGTGTAAGCAAGGTGTCTCCAACCTTTTTCACCCAGAGAGCTACTTTATTCTGCTTTATTTTATACTGATAAAAGCAGAGAGCCACTCCTTTAAACGGTCCTTATGTTTCACATTATTAAACATAATCAGGCATGCCAAAGTCTTGATAAAATGTATATTGGCCAAATATGTTGACTGGAGACAGAGCTATTGTAAATTTGGCAGGAATTTTGTTTTATAGTATAAGACCGAAAACATCTGTTCATGAAACCGACATTTTTAAAAGGTTTGTGTAAGCAAGGTGTCTCCAACCTTTTTCACCCAGAGAGCTACTTTCCCGACAATAAAGGCAGAGAGCCGCTCCTTTAAGCGGTCCATGGGAAAATAAAAAGGTGATATATTGGTGTGAACAAGACTGATATCAGGAACAATCATTATTTATCATTGCATATTTGTTACCAGTGCACAAAGTAAGTGCATAATAAATATTGAAAATGAATTAAAAAATCTGAAATAATGGGTATAGTATTGGATTTGTTCATTTCTAAATCGTTTGGCGAGCTACCAAGGGGGTGGTGAGCTACTGGTGGCCCCCAAACTACAGGATGGGAACCCCTAATGTAAACTCTCAATTGTACAGGAATTATTCAAAACAAAAAAACAGTTGCTCACCCATCATGTAATGTTTGTAATGTAATATATAAATAAACATTACAAATAAACATTACATAGGCCGTGATACAAGAATACAGTATGTAACATGAACCCCAGACATTGCTACACTAAGTAATTTTGATGTAGTTTCTGATCTGATTTATATGTTTAGGATCATTATGTAGCTGGTGAGAAAGTAAACATTTGTCATTCGATTTGTGTTGGCAGCCCCTGGACAATTCTGGTGACCCTAAGTGGCCCCTTCATTAAAAAGTTTGAATCCACAGCTGTTTTGACAAGTTTATCATTACTTAAGACAATCCCTACAGTCTTAAATGTTACAATAGCAGCAGTTTTATTTCTCAGCTGCATTAACGAAAAATGTCTAATATATATGACTCCCTCTTGTTGCTGGTGCTAATTATAGGAAGAGCGGATCATTAGGGGGCACAGCTCATGAGAACACGTCTGAAGAGTATTGATTGGAAGGATCTTGGGTGCGTTTGGTTCGATTTGAGTGGAGAGTGCATCAGCAGAGTTGTGTCCTTTCGACAGCTCAGAGGAAATGGGGGATCAGCGGCGTCAGCTCTTCCCACACTCTCGTTCTCTACAGTCGCTCAGCACAACATCAAAATCTCACTCAGACAAGGGACACACAGAACTTCTCTAAACATGTTCTGAAAAAACAAATAGTACACTTGTTTTATTGTTCATGATGACACTTTTAAGGTGAATCAACCTGTTTGAGCTTCTGAACATGTTACAATATTGTTCTTGTGTCAAAAACAGACATTGAGTTGTTTTTAGAAATATCCACACTAATAACTTCTGGCACAAACATTTAACTGAGCCCCTTTTGTCCAAAAACTTCTAAAAACCAGAAAAAACTGCACTGCTATAGCCACTCTTTCTTTTATTGCCACTTTTTAAATGTACATAATTATCTCTTGCACAATCTGGGTGATTCTATCCGTGCCAAATGTGACATGTAAATGTATCCAGTATGAGATCTATAAAGTCCATCTTATCTTATAATATGATGTCATTGTCACCATGACTGGTAAAACTAAAGTATTGACCAGGTATTAATTTTGTCATTTTCTCAAGTTCAATGACACTTTTTACAATCCAAGGGCTGTGCTTGCAGCTGGTAATGTTCACATTTGGAATAAAAAACTATCAAGATTCATCTCTTTCTGAAAGCATTTTTTACCCCTCATACTGTACTTCTTTTACCATATATGTAAGCTATTATTTCACATTCTAAAACATAATCGGGCATGCCAAAGTCTTGATGATGAAATGTATATTGGCCAAATATGTTGACTGGAGACAGCTATTATAAATTTGGCAGGAATGTTGTGTTATAGTATAAGACCGAAAACATCTGTTCATGAAACTAAAGTCTGAGGATTCATCATCATACGCTTTAAATGAAAACACTGGTTAAAACGCTTTAAATCAAAACACTGGTTATGGTCAAAAGGTTGCCTGCTATAGCAGACTAGATAAGTTGAAAATCCCACCATACTATTCACCACTAGTTGCAAGTCTAACATAGTGCCTGCAGGTTTCTTTTGTGAACTTCTCCATTGTGAGATCAATAAAGTCTATCTTATCTTATCTTAATCCTGATCCTGCCAGAGCTCAGAAGCTAAGCAGGGAAAAGCCTGGTTAGTCTTTTATACTAATACATTGTACTTTTGATTGCATTATTGTAGCAGACCTATCTATATTGTGATCAAATCCAATTGTGGCTGTATCCGTGTATGTTCCCTCTAGGCTTGAGTTGCCGCCGCAGCCACATTGCAAAGGCTCCCTATGGTTCTCTCTGTAGGCAATCGGTCCACGGGAGGTTGACCCCATGTTGTGCTTTCAGGTTGTGTCTCATGTGAAGGAGGCAGAATATTCCAGACTCCATCTTGGCTTCAAATAAAAGATCTGATCAGGACATGTCTCACCAGAGGCAGCCCTGGGGTCAACCCTCAATGTGGCAGTCATTTTTTCATTTATAGTATTGAAGGACCACAGAAAATGGAGTATGTGTCTGGGGTGAGGGAAAAATTGGCTATGCTTTTTTGGAGATTACCCTGCAACTTGACCGCAAATCAACCATTTAACATGAAAGTGCTCCATATGACTTTTGGTGGAGGGTCAGACACTTTTATCATGTTAGTTTTCACAGTAAGATGTTACACTCATCCATCACTTTCTGGAGACTAAGTACTCCACATGGAAAGGGTACAGGTCAGATATGTGGGGATGCTACCCCATGATCCAGTGGATTTTAGCACAATACTCGTATACTATAATCGACCAAGACATGCCTTGACGATAAATTAGTCAACTAAAAGGGGGGAGTGACAAAAAACTAGCCTGGTCTCACCACTACTATATGTACAAATTGTATTTCATACTAAGGTCGGAATTTGCTCCGTTAACAGGTGGGAGGGGTCAACTCCTTTTGCAGATGGAAACGATTGGATCTGAGTTTACCTTGACGTATGTAATGCGCCCGAGTGAGTCGCTAGCATTTGGCCTTGCTTTAGCCATCGCGTTTGCCACTAATGGAGCCCGTGGGGAGTAGCACCACAATATCTTTGCAGCAATGACATTTGCCAAAAAAATCCTCTTGCCACGGCCTCAATTTCTTGATAGAACCAGAACAGATTACTTTACTATCGCATTCTCCGCCATTCCCAAACTACAACCTGCCAATTCTGCACGAACTCTTGACGTCACCAACGCCTACCTACAGCATTGCCTCTCCGCACTTGCTGATTGGTCAGATGGGATTCAACCGATGTAATTGCAGACAGTGAGAACAGACCCAGATGGCACATGTAGGGAAATGATACATTTCTGGAGTTGGCTAAGGCCAGGCTAACAAAAAACTGAAAACTGACACAAACCTGAACCTGCAAAACAGTATAATGTTAACTTAACGTTTTAACATGCATTTTGATATTAATTTCATGATTAATTCAATTCAAACAAATGCACTCATTTTCAGCCTTGGGTTG
>JAPMNZ010895184.1:0-16130 GCA_029875035.1 Pomatoschistus microps
AAATACATCTGCTATGGCTCGATCCCAGACCAATGTGGCTCAGCCAAACATGGCGGAACTACATTGGTCTGGCAGAGCCAGGCTACCACAGTGGGGCCTCTGGGCCAAACTGTTGTTGTGTCCTTAGGCAAGATACTTCACCTACATCTGTAGAGTCTGGTGTATGGAGGCCCAAAACTGTCAAAATAGTAAATAAAAGAATATATAAATGTCACAATCTACAATTAATTATACGATCTAATAAATATATAATTATTATTCAACGTTTTTTGGTTCATAATGATTAAGCTATATTATGTTCTGTGTGCATTTGTATAATTCCTTGTTCATCCTTGTCTTAATGTCTTACATTCAAGTGCGGCCTATATTTGGAAAATACACTTCCTTGGTGCAGTTTTTTATGTACTGTATCTATTTGTTATAGAGAAAACATTATAGCACTTAACTTAATTTAGTACATTAGTTATAACAGAAGAAGAATCCTCAGAAAAAGTTTCTGTAGAATCTGTGATGGGACTTCTATTGTTTATCCTGTATTGTATTTTTTACTCAAATCATATATACATGGGCAGTAGTTGTACTATAGTAGTAGTAGTGGTTTTGGGGTCTCAGATGTAGCAGCCTGCTGTCGGTGGCTGTGGAGCGAAGAGTCCAAGGGGAAGTGTTCTGTGGTCGCCTGCAGCTGTTCAGCCTGGAGGGGGGTGCCAGCAGGACCGACCTCCGAGGGTGAGTCTATTACACAAAACTATCAATTACATCCACACAACACTAGGGCGGCATGCAGTGGTTCCCAAACTGTGGTACACAAGTGTTCTATTCTGCACTTTGTTCCACTCTTAGTTCAGAGTACAACAATCGTGTGGTCCTTCTTTCTGAATAATTCTGGTCTACTCCGTTTTATTCCCTCTTTTCTGCGTGTGTATATTGTCGACTAGATTTGTGCATTTGCTCCAGGTTTTTCAGGATGGAACAATCACACCTACAAAAGCAATGAGGTTTGATTCATTGCAAAACCTTATAAGACCTGCTTTGGAATACCTTGGATGACCAACATTTTTGAAGGTGGTACATACCCCTTTTTTAAATCAGTACTTGTACCACAGCAGAGACCCAGTGCTTGTAAATACACAGGCAGATGGATTTTATTTTTATTTTTTTAAGATTGGCAAATGAACAAAAAGATTGTAGCCATCATCAATATTCATTAGCTGACATGCACTTAATTATAATCTCTTTGTAATGTTGTGCAGCGTCAGCCCCCTTGTGAAAACATTGGACCAGATCCAAAGTGAAATCTCACCTGAGGACAAGCTACTCCCTTTCCTCCTAAAAGACGCCCTGAGTGGAAATAGTAAAACTGCTCTTCTCTGCTGCCTGCATCCTCAAGGTGAGAGCGCCTGTCCCCCACAAGCCGAGCACATTTGTGGGGAAATGAGGTTCAACTGATGCAAAACTGCTCTCATATCCCGCAGGGTTTTTAGATAATGAGACTCCGAATGCTTTAACTTTGGCCCAGAAAGTGAGAGTTCTGGTGACTAAGCCAGCGGTTATTCACTGGTGTCCACAAGTAGCTGAGGAAGAGATTCGTGACAAAATGGCAGCTCTCAGGACGGAGATGATGTCAGAGGGAGGAGGGGAAATTCACAACACGTACAGACTGGCCCAGTTAAACCACGACCTGCAGGTGTGCAATAGTTTCATTATAGCCCATAATGAATGACTTGGTAAATGCATATGTCTGTATTTCAGATTGTGAAAAGTCAGTTGTGGGAGAAGAGGCGCGAACAGTCCATTAAGATAAAAGACAAAATACAGGTATAACGCAGGTTTCAAAACGTCAAAACACTGAAATGCTGATGTAGTGTTGTTGCCATAGAATCATCGGCCTTCTTCGAGCACCAGCACAAGTGGAGGAAGTGAGGATGTGCCTGAGACAGTGAGACACTTGCAGGACCAGCTGAGATTTGAGATGCACAAACATATACAAGGTAACCCACGGTAACCCACGGTAACTCACCATGCATTGGAAAAACCCGACATAATAAAGTTAATATGCTCTACATCTGTGTTCCCAACATTTTTCAGCCGTGGCACACCATTTTTATTGAATAAAGTCTTTCATAAGAAAGCAAAGCCGTTCTAATCAAAGTGTATTATATAGAAAATCAAACTAGCCTAAACAATCTTTTCACAGTATTTTTTTTTTACATCATTTGGACCAATTAGAAAGATAATCGATCCTTTCTAATGGCACATCAAACAATATCTCGAGGCACACAAACGTACACATGTAAAGATTATAGCCTTGGGCTAATATCCATCTGCAGACCCCCTGCAGGTTGGTAAAAACATACAGAGACAGACATGGACGGCACACTGGTTGAAAAACACTGCTCTTTTATTCTATTTCTACATATTGTACTAACATTTATTCTATTTGAACAGGAACAATGCAAAAGTAAAGATAAAAAAATTAATGTTTGTACAATGTTTTCTTCAGATCATGTAAAACAATGTGACAACATCCATTTAACAAAATGTGAAACCGGTTGCTCCACCTGCATGTGAAAGTCAGACCTCTGATGCTAAGTAGGGCTGTGCCTGGTTAGCACTGTGATGTGAGACACAGTGGAGCGACTAAACAGTTGTTGTGTCCTTAGGCAAGACACTTCACTCACATTAGCTAGAATGTGTCTGGTGTGTAAATGAATGGTTGGTGGTGATCATAGGGAGCAATGGCAAATAAGGGTTGCCTTGTATGCCCCAGGGCATGTGTGCCTACAGTAGTATGTAGTGAAAGACTATTGCCATGTGATGCGTCTTTGAGTGTTAAAAAAGCGCTATTTAAAAATGATGCATTATTAAAGAGTCAAGACTTCATAACATACAGAGACATGTTTGTTTGTTTGAATTATTTATCTTTGGCATCGTTCTGACATGAGACGAGCCTCAAAAACTCCCTACATGAACTTATACATGGTGGCGCAGTGGCTTGGGCTTGTGCCTCACAGCAATAATGTTCTGGCTCATTTCTGCCTCCAGGCAGGACCTTTGTTTGTGGAGTTACAAGATGTACAATATCTGACATGAAAAAATGCTCACATTGTGAATCTGTTTGTGAAAGGTGTTATATAAAGATAGCTTACTTATTTTCACAAAACAATCTCTTTGCACATGTCTTATAATGAGGACATGCTTGTACTGACCATGGCTGTTCTTTCAGAGAGTAAAGGTGATGCCAAGACGGTGCAGGAACAAATTGAAAGAATCTATCGCCTCAGAGAAGCCTTGAGAGAGGAGACATTCAAACACAGCGCTGCTATAGATAAAGCTGACATTTGCACACAGGTTTGCACGTCTCAACTGTTATTGCTCCGTACGAAATACAACGCTACAAACTTGTGTGCATTTGTTTGTGAAATGTGCTTACCCGGTACTTTACAAGCAGCCGACTGCAGTTATAAATAGGATTTATGAGCTCATAGACGGCCAACTCACAGTAAAGCCATTTGTTTTGCCAATTTAATGATCAAGTCTCAGCTGGAGTATAACAGAGTGCAGGAGCGAAGAAAGCGGCTGCAGGAGGATCATGGGAGATTAATTCAGGAGGAGGTGGAGAAGATGGAAAGAGAATTGGCACAAGAGCAGCCCCCGGTAACTATAATGAGATGCACTGTGGTTTAACATTATTCAGTGTGCGATATATCTTAGGTATTAACGCTGCGTCAGGGAAATGTTTATGTAAGGGGAAAGAGCCCTCATAAAAATGTACTACTGTCATTTCTCTATTGTGTTTAATGGGTTTCTGTATATTTTGTAGCCAGAGGGTCTCCGGAGAGAGTTATTGGTGCTGACCAAGGAGAGGCGGGTCCTGGTTTTGCAGATGGAGGTCCTGCGTGCGGAGCTCCAACAAACGGAGCAAGACCTGAGCCGCCAAAACCTCAGTCACCAGGCCGAGCTGCAGGCGCTGAGAGAGGAGAGTCTGCAGGTGGAGCACTGTGGCCTTTAATATACAAGGGTCTCTTTCAGAAAAACCATATGTACTGATACAGGGGTTTTCATTTTGATACGATTCGATACAATTAAATAACGATTTGATTCAGTAAAAAATTAAGGCTTTTGGCTCCTTGACTAACACTGCGCCCCATTTTTTCAAGAATTTAACACTTTTCATGCATTTTAATCTCCAAGAAAAAGGGAGGGGGAATAATATCATCTAGCTCACCTCTAGTCATCAACACGTTGAACATGTAGCTTTAAAACTTGACCTATCCAAGTACAATCGATCCAGTATTATAAATACTGGCTTTATTGAACTAGAGTTGCAATATGTGCATTTGTTGTGCGACACATGTGCACACACAAACACACACTCCAAAGAGTAAATAGTGCCATTTTAAGCATAAAAGGAATGAAAAAATACCACTCAAAGTAACTGTACCTGCAGGACTACAGTTCCTCAAAATAAATGTACACTATTTATTAATGTTGTATATGTACATAGTTGTGGTTCATGTAATTACTTTGCGGAACTAGAAGTAGCTAGGATAATATGCGGTAGGCTTGGTTACTTATTGTTGCAGCTATAAAAAAGGGAAATTAAAATAGTGGTTGTATCAGAGAGAACTTGACAAGAACTATACTTAACATGATTTTTTGCATATGTTTTTAAAAATGGGAAAGAGTTTTATGGCCAGTTTTTAAATACTGGACATGTTTAGTGCAGTCCAAGCAATACACATTAAAAAAGGATATATATGTTTGCCCTGATATGCCTTTAGGTGTTCCGAGTGTTTCGGGACGTATGTGAGGAGCAGAGGAGGATTTCCGAGGAGAGGTACCGCGCAGTGCTGCTGGAGGCTGTGCAGGACGCTGTCTATCTCTCTGCCCAAAATCAACAACTACAGGTGGAAAACAAGGAACTTAGAAAAGGTCAACAAAAAATAATATAAAGTGGTTTGTAGATTAAAATTGAATCTATAATGTTTTCCATTTTACACCATTTCTTTGTCCACAGCATTGGCAGAGATGAAAGACAACCTGGCTGCTCAAGGGGATTCTAAAGTGAAATAGATTTGCTTATAAATACATGGACAGCAATAACGTATGAACAGTTTAAACAATTTATTTCAAACTTCACATCCTCATATATATCTTCAATTAAAATGAAACATCAAAACCATAATTCAAACGTTGCTTCATAAAAATAAATAAAAGGCAAAACAAAATGAAACTATGAAAAGAGTGATATGTCTTATTTCAAAAAAACACACATACACACAATTCTTCAAATGAAAATATCCTTTATGCTTTAGCTGTAGTAAAGATAGGCTGCCAGTCCGATCATAGTTACAGGAAGCAGGAATATTGGAGTAATTTGCAGTCCCAAAACAGCCCACGACATGAGCGCATTCACAAGCATAGAGCACGAGATCACAAACAGTCTGGTGATTCCAGTGCCGTGTTTCAGCACCACGGACATCAGGAGGCCATTGACCGCTTGTCCCGCAATGATGATCCAAACTATTAGTGTGTACCCTTCCATGAAACCTTTCCCATTGGCTACTGAGGAAAATGAGGACATGAGATTCAAGCACACTCCAAATACATACAGATACACATTTTGCAAACTGAGAGGTAATTTCTGTCTTTTTAGCACCATTTCTGTATAGACCGCTGCTAACCCAGAGACGCAGCAGTAGACCAGCACAAGAAAAAGCCCCCAAGCGGTAATGTATAGTCTTGAATGCTCATTTGTATTGCCTTTGTCTCCAGGTTCTCCTACATCTAAACTGCTAAAACTATGGCAAGTCCCTGCTGCCATAAGAAGCCCCAAGGCAACCCACTGTCGAGATTTTAACCTCTTGCCCAAACAGAAAGAGTATAACAATGCAGTGGAGGCGATTTTCAAGTTACTTAGGACTTGGTAAGAGCTGGGATCCATGTAGGCCTGCATGAGGACAACCAAGTTATTGTTCAGAGCGTACAGCACTGCAGGGACGGCATAGGGGGCAACAATAACAAAAGATGGGCGAGTTTGAAGGGCAGAAAAACGTCCCGTTAGAATGAGAGACACCAAGGAAATCAGGAGTTTTGCTAACTCAATCAAGAGCACACACGAGGAGGGATTGAAAGGGACTTCTCCATCAACTTTGGTCAGTGTAATGAGCGGTGCATGAGATCCATAAATAAGGACCATAAAAAGAAAAAGGCAGCCCCATTGCAGTCTCTTGAGCCACTGGGCTGTGTGCTCTTTAGGAAGATCTTGCCCTATATTTTCAATCACAATCATCCTAAACTGTAATAAATACTATATTATGCATCTCTCTTCACTTTAAAAACAATACTAAATGTGCTAATACGATTTGGTTTCAATAATGGAACTGCATGAAAAGGTCACATGGATAAACAGATTTACCATTTTGAAAAGTGGAACAAAAATGTATTAAAATCATAACCGAAAAGCAGTCTTACAAGTCTGAGATTGAATCCGGTTAATCCATTATGTCCACTTGAAATGATTGGTCTGTCTTGTTCATCATCACTGTGTTCCGTGGCATATTCTTCTATGTCTTACGTGTCTATATATTCATGTGGGATTATTCCTTTGGTCCCTTCCTAACCTTGCTGAAGAAGTCCTTTACTGTTCGTTGAATGTTTGGCACTTGATAGCTTTGTGCCGCATACACACCCGTGACAGTCCCCAGCAGCACTCCCAGAATAGCAGAGGAGCGGAGTTTGGCCACCACATAACCAGCTAGAAATCCCTTGAGGATTGGAGAAGCAAGCACAGAGCCTTCCTGCAAAAATAATGAACAAATAATGACTGCAATATTGCATTGATACAATTTAACAAAGATAATATGTTCTCTCTCTCATGCAATAATAAGAAAAACGATGTCCATTCCAGATCACCACTGTATGAAAAGTATACACATATAAAAAGGTATAAACCAGTGTGCTCTAGTGTAAAGAAATATATACTTGTATGTATACACACGAATATTGTAGTAAGAAATCATTAGCTTTGTGGGTTGAAATATAAATACTACACACTTATCTTTATAATACTTACTTGAGGGGCACCTGACGCAATATCGCCCTCAACTCTTAATCGGATCTCTTCAAGTTGATCTTTAAGTCGCGTTAGGTCCTTCAATTGCTTTAAGGGATCCTAAAACGAGAGAAATAGCAGTCATGTCAGTATGGATGTCAACTGTGATAACTTAGCCCGACTGAAAGAGTAGCTGTATGTAACCCGTGTAACTTCATTTAGCCAGGTAATTGCATCTGGCATGAGGGTTTTAACTCGACAATTGGAGGCGCTGCATGACAGATGACAAAACTCGTGAATTCAATATATTTAGAAGTGCCATAGACAAAACTTGGAGTGCACTCACCTTGTCATCCGCCATGTTTGCTCCGTGCTCGGTTTGTGATTAGTAATCCTGGCATGAAAAAAGTAGATGGAAGTTTTTTGTCAACAAAAAAAACATCAGAATATTAATGCAAATTTAAAAAGTAATACTCCTGAAGCAATTTTATTCTAGTATCCATCACTGTATCATATAAAAGCTATTCATTTTACAGAACGCAGTTGGCCAGCTTCACGTGTGAAAAACGTCTTTTCTGATTGGATACTTCTTTTTCATTCTACTTTCTGATTGGTTTATCCCCGTAGCAACAATCCGCCATGTTTTTACCAAATCCGCGACAATCCAAAGGGACTTTACAGAAATGTAAAGACGCGAGCAGGCCGTTATCATCATCATTGTCTTTTTAAACATGCATGGCCTTTGTTATGTTTGCTAAAATGATCTTCTGGGCTTTCTGCAAAATCTGTGGACCGTAGTAGGTAAGACCTCAATAAGACGCCATTTCATTGGACAACTGTCTGCGTACATGCAGTATAGAGACACGCTATTCAACCTTTTTATCTCAAAGTTTGCAATTACCTTTTGGTACTTTTGCAACTTTACTAATGTATGAATACGAACGCCGTGTTCTGATAGAGTGGCCATCCATTTTGCCCAAGACATGTTTCTGTTACACCTCCCAATACGGCCAAAAATACAATGTATTTCAATGCATGTAGCTGCTGATGGTACTGGTGTACTACTGTGTACAACCAGCTATGTAATAACGAAGACATGACATTAAAACTATCTAAGATTTTTTTTTGTGGTCTGTTCTACTGCCATTCTAGTTGGATTCTTAAATAATCATGGACAAAGTGGATATTTATGAGGTGATGAAAGCAACTGAAGAAGTGGAGACTCTCTGCAACCAAACAGATGGTCCTCCAAAGAAGAGGAGAGGCAGAACTCCTCAACAAACATGCAACTTAGAGAAACCCAAGAAGAAACCACGGTATTTCCTGAATTGTGATAATTGAGTATTGAGAATTTCAATTGACTGATGTGAACAATGTTGTTTAGATCTGCTTACCTGCTCTACTACTTTGATATCTACCAAGTGATGCAACGAGGAGTGCCAAATTTGCCTCAGTCAGAAATAAACAAGCGCATCAGTGAAAGCTGGAGAAAGCTCAGCGTAGCAAAGAAGAGTTACTATATTGAGAAAGCCAAGTCGGAGAAGGAAGGCCCATACTCGGTAGGTTTGCTTTAGTTAATTTTCTTAACATCCAGATAAATAAACTCGTAACGGTCTTTATTTTTCCATTAAGAATATCCTTCCTTCCATTATATTTATTTAACGGTGTAGCAATCTTTTGAAAGCACCAGCTTTTTGGTCAAAATCTTTCAAAGGAATATTCATCTGTTTGAGTGTTTTTATGGGACTTAACAAATATGAATCGGCATCTACACAACTTGACTCATACTTGTACTTATATCCTTGTTAGTATGACTTGGACATTTTTGATTGGTAGCAATCCTTCACAGTTTGACATTGAACATATATATTTAATGTTAATTTTAGGTTTACACTTTTTCCCATGGAATCAGAAATGTGATTTCCCACCTTCAGAAAGTGCTTTAATAATGCATATTTAGTTGGTTTGTCATTACATGTACATATCTGCCATTTTCAGTGACAATGTGTGTTTTACAGCCTTTACCCAATCTGTCAAGTGAGCTTCCAGGATTCCGCAGGATCCTCCCCAGAGGAGGTGAAGCAGAGCCGTATCCACAGGCCGAGGAGTCAGCACAAGAAGTGGTTTACAAACCACGCAGGATACTGCCGTACCCCTCCTTCACTGTTTTATCCAACACTGAGTCATCTCTCAGTTCAGTCAGTGGGTCAAAAGCACATGAGGAAAACCCACAAGTTGTTGCCTTAATACCCACTCAGGTATTCTGTTGTTGCTGCTGTCGGTGACACATTTAGTTGATCAAATATCACAAATGTAAGTTAATATTCCTTTATTTCAGAATCTGCTGGGGCAAAGTTCCTTAAGCGCTGTCACTCCCGTGGGGTCAGTAATGGTGATGCCCAGCTTAGAGGAAAACCCCAAGCCGCCTTACACCATGGTAAATACAACATTCAACAAATGTAAACATGTAAAGCCGTTTTCGAGAGGAAAGAAGGCACCATAGGAATTAATTTGATAATCCCCGACCCTTTAGAGCCGGGACCCGCGCCCTCGGGTGTTTACACAATGTGTTTCATTTTAATCCAAACAAATGAATGCATTGTTTCCAAAAGTATTCTTTTTTTAACTTCAAAATAAAATCTTGGGAATTGTTGTAGATTAGGGGATCACTGGTGCTGTCACTTGGCAATGACTGAATTAACACATCAATTGATTTCACCACCTGTGTGTCTGTGTCTGTCTGTCTGTCTGGGCCACTCCAGCTTATGATTGACAGGCTTAGTGACCCCTACATTATTTCACAATTTTTGAGACCCGACACACAAAACGTCTGCTTTAAACTACAATCCACAGTCAAAATATCTGCCCTAATAATTATAGCACCTTTATCCTGTCCCACTTGCAGCCAGTGAAGACGTACACCAGAAGAGGCCGTGGGAAATGCTCCAATCCTGATTGTTCATTTATTTATGTCACGCGACATAAGCCCCCAAAATGCCCCGAGTGTGGGCAGTACCTAGGCGGAAAATGGATCCCTGTTGAAAAGAAGGGGAAATCCAACAAAAACAAATCCAGCAATAGTGTGAGTACAAAACTTTTTGTGATTGCAATATAAATGTGTGTGTGCAATAAATTTGTCTTCTTTCTTCTTTGTAACACAACTTGCATATGTTAACATTGTAAATCAGGATAATAAGCCAAAAGAGACAACAGTTGAGATGAAAGAATCTGGAGCTGATAAAGAAGTTATAAAAGCAAAACGGAAAAAAAGACAACAGGCATCCTCCAATGGACAGCAGTCACCACTAGAGGGCAGCAGCAACAAGACAATTGACCAGACAATTATTCCAGGCGTTATTCTTCACGCTGGGTAAAAAATATGGGGATTAAGTATTAACACTAATATTACAGTCACAGTAATGATACATCTATGCTGACCAAAATATGTGTATGCAGACCAAAAGACGCCAACACAAGCCAGGACAAATTACTTCTTCAGATTAAACCAGTGAGACGCATCCTTCCTGCTTACTGCAGCAAAAGTAAGAAAACACATTGTTTACGTTTCCCAGTGATGATACTGCAGCCAGTAAAATGTTGACATTTTTTCTTTTTACAGACAATGAAATTTTCAAGTTGATGACTGTGTTGCACAACAAAGAGCAAAATACAAATTCTTCAGGTATTTGTAATTATCTATAGTGAAACCTTATTGCGCTTTTCTGTGTGAGCTATTTTTTGTCCGATTTTCAAAACAGCTTTATGCAGCTTTATTTCTGACCACAGTGATTCAACAGTCTCTAGCGGGACTCAAGCCAAGCACTTTGAAACAGCTGGGACAGATAACCCCAACAAACTCCGACAAACAGGTAACTCGTATTGGATCATTTTTTTTGTCATTGTCAAGTGTTAATTGAGTAATCGACATTAATATTCATTTTTCTCTGCTAGTTTTAATAATTTAGTTCATTGGTTCCTTTTGTTATAATAGGAACATGAATCAAATGTGGCTTGTATTTTCAGATTTCCCCTACGTCAGTGGAAGCCTCGCCTCCTGTGGCGTCACTCGACCAAAAAGTGAACCTTGTGTCTGTGGTGCCTTCTAAACCACACACTGTCACTAACTTTGTGAGTAGGAATCCAACCATACATTACTGCAAATCATATGTGGCTCCATGTCTTTGTACAGACATAAAATTATATTATAATATTGTTTTAATGTTCAGAACTTGGGTCTGGCGACTGCCCGTGGAAGAGGGTGGTGCAAAAACCCTTCATGCACTTTTATGTATAAGAACAGACATAAGCCTGCAGTGTGTCCCAAATGTGGCTTATCATTGAATCAAAAGGACAACAAGGGCATAAAGGTGAAACTTTATACAAAATACTGTTCGTACAACATGTTCTTATGGGTTATCAAGCTGTAACGGCGTGGTATCTGTGCAGCCGGACACGTTATTGGACCCCTACAAGAACTTGACTCCGTCTCAAAAGGATCTCCAGCGACAGTCGACCATTCTGCTGGTGCAGCGGACGCTTCAGTTCGCCGAGAGTGAGGCGGATCTCCAGGAGACGCTGGACCTGATCCAAGAGCTCAACAATCTCCAGATTGTCGTCGTCCAACACAGCGACCCGGCGCCCGAGGACAACGTGGAGATGGAGACGCTGTTTGAGTCGGGCTGGCCGCATTTGTTTGAGTCTGCATCAACCCACTGCCACCTCTGTAACTACCCTCTGTTTAAAGGGGGACTGAAGTGAGGGCCGAGAGGGAGTCACTACTGTTTGCTTTCTTTTGTGGGAAATGTTTAACCTATTTTTGCTTTACAGATCAGTTGCGGGGCAGGTGGAGTGCTGGCTGCTCACGGAAACTCTGATGCAAACGGTTTCTCTTCAACTGAAAATATGTCTCAATCTGCAGTGTCTGGCTCTGCACAGTTTCACAGACCTCCATGCAGGTAGAAGGCCGAACTCGTCATCACGTCTTGGTCTATGTTAATTGTTTCAGGGCAGAGCCACAAAAAACATTATTAACGAGACCTGAATAGAAATGGATAAACTACAGAAGGAGCTGAGAGGAGGCTTCTCAGGACACACAGCCTTTGTTTCTCTTGTGCTCACAACAACAAAATATTGTATTTGTCATGTCCATTATTCTGTTTTGTTTTAATGAAAGTGGAAAATATCAAGTTAGAACTCAGGGTTCATTGGTCAATTTGGGCGCATCATTATTGTTTTTAGTCCGAGTAGGTTGCATTGGCTTTCCATATCTGCAGTTCTATGTTGTAAATGATTACACAAAGTTGGGGTAGAGGCAAGTAATCCAAGGAAAACTTGGATGATGACCCAGAAATAGATTAAGGGGAAGAAAATGGATGGACCACAACAAATTACAGGTTATTTTTTGTTTTTTTGTTTATTCTTCAGGCTTGTTCAACATTGGTAACAAATTGCTCGTTACTATGGACCTGTTTCTAAAGATCCGAGCCAATCTTAAAGTTGTCCATAATCCTTCTCAAGTCTTCGAGAGCATTCTGGACCATGTGCCCGGCCACCCGAGTAAGAAACCATTTCCGTTAAAATGACTGTTCAGTTCATCAGTGCTCATTCTTTTCCCTTATACAAATGAAATAATATATCTCTCATGATTTTATATTTGTAGTCCACACATTGACTCCAGGTGAACTCGGCCACATCCTGGAGCTCCTGCAGTGTGGATACTGGGCTTTCGAATGTCTGACTGTGCGAGATTACAACGACATGATCTGTGGGATTTGTGGGTTGGCTCCGAAGATTGAAGTTGCCCAAAGGCACAACAGCACGTTGGCCCTTGAGAATGTAGAGGTGAGATTTAGGCATCGCTGAAAGAAATCCCTAATATGGAGCCATCTTGTAAATGTTGCTAAATCTTTAGAGACGACTGCTGTTGTGAATTAGAGCGATAAAAAAATAAATGGAATTGATATTTGTGCACAGTTCATCTGGCCCGAGAGCTCGGACTCGGACGAGGTGTTGGTGGATGACTTCTGGCTGACCATGGAGAGTGAGGCGCTGGAGCAGGCCATGTTTCTCTCTTTCGCTCACATCATTCGGGTGGACGCTTCCATCATCGCTCCATTCATCCCTCCTTTAATGAGGAGTGCCACCATCATGAACACGGAGAAATACAAGATCCAAATAGATGCCGCATCTGACACAGGTGTTTAATGAACTGCGCTGTTATGTATAATCATATTTTTATTTTCCTCCATACTAATATATTGATAATGAAATGGAACAATATTATATTACGTGTGAATCTTGGTCCTCTTGTTTTCACAGTACATGCATTTTAGTCTTTTTCTCGCATACGTTACCAATTATTTCAAATGCAATCCTTCATACTCTCATCCTTTCTTATATCGCATATCAACATTTATCAAAAATTCCATCCAATGAGTGAATTACTTCAAATACCAAATCATCAAGCAGTTTTAAAGACTAGCACTCACATTTGTCTGCATGGAGCTCCAGGGTTGGAATACCAGTCAGCACAGGGACCTTCTGAGTGGAGTTTGCATGTTCTCCCTGTGTCTGCGTAGTTGCCTTCTGGGTGCTCTAGTTTCCCCTACCACTAAAATTATCTGCAATAGCCGCCCTTTTCTCTGGAATCAGGACTCTCTTTATTGCCAAAATCTTTGATAATTTGTTGTTTTCTTTTTCAGCCGAACCCTCAGTTCTGGTGCGTCTCATCCACGACGGACACCTGAGACTGGAGAAACTTGAAGAACACAGCGACGAAGAGTTGAGAGCGGTGCTTCAGAAATGTGGGGCTTGTGTCACTCAAGAAATGACAAAGGTAGAAATAACATTCTTATTTTGTTTGTAAAAAGGAACACATTGGAGGTTTGATCCTTACAGGGAACACTCAACTGTTTGTATCCGCGGTCTTGTTCCTTTGGTCATTACCGTAGGTGAGGTTAGGAGCGTAGATTGAGCTTTGCCTTTCGACTCAGCTCCCTCTTAAACAGTCTGATAGAGCTCTGACTGTAGACCTTGCTCCCTCTTCTTCACAACTGTCTCTTACAGCATCACTGCACACGTTATAAGATACTTGAACTCCTCCACTTGAGGAATACTCAAGTGGAGTATTCCCCCAGAGTCAATTAATCATTAAAAGGCTTTTCAATATGATTTGTTGTGATCAAAAAACTCAATGACCTTTGAAGAAAATGCTTTTACATGTGGGACATTGTGGTATTCCATGTTGTCCCTTCAATATCAAATTGAAATAATATAAATCTGTTCTTCAGAGTACTCATTCCAAATAGTTTTGTATTACATTAATGGCTACTAAAGTCCTTATTTTGTCTGCAAAGTGCTTCAAGGCTGGAAGCAGAGTCTGGAGACTAGGAGTTAAACATAGATTTTTAAATAACTTTTACCCACACATAGATCAAACTTGTATTGCATTTCAGATTTTTTTTTTTTTCACCTCAACGGAATCAAAAGGAATTTGACTTTAACAAACGAGCGCTTCCCTCACTCAGCAGCAGGATGTGGTTATGCAGAATGAGTAAATAAACATCAACCCGTTATATGCACTTTCTAAACAATGTACTGTACTGATATTTGTGTGTTGTATATTTGTTTTTCTGACCCAACCTCCTTCTGATTGTAGAGTGACCTCATGGTCTCGCTCCTCTCCCTCTACACTCGAGTTCATAACGGTTTACCTTCAGCTCCAGAGCCGTGTCCTCTCTTTACAGCGGGAAAACTGACCAAAGTCTGCCCCCACAAGGTACACACACACACACACGCTCCGCTAGCTTCACCTGCCCTTTGCAACACTCTACAGTTTAAAGTTGTGTGTTTGTGGTCTTTAAGGTGGTGTCGGTCTCCAAGTGCCTGATCAGAAGGGAGTCGGCTCGGGACCACATCGACCTGCTGCTGTCTTCCCGCTATTGGCCTCCAGTGTACGTCAGCGACTGTGCCCAGCAGGTGGCGCTCTGTGCTGATTTGCAATACCCTGACCTGGCAACACAGATGTGGGGCAGGAACCAGGGGTGCTTCTGTGACCCGTTTGAGAAGCCAGAGGTTGGTTGAGAAGTCTATCTGCGCAATATCTTTGTTGTTTTGATTTACGATCATCGGCTATGTTTTCACCTGGGTTTGTGGGTTTGGTTATCCGTCTCTTAGCAACATAACTCAAAAGATTATGGGAGGATTTTTACTAGATTTTCAGGAAAACATATAAATGGCAACAGGAATAGTTTGGAGGTGATCTTCCTCTTAGTGGAAATCTGTGCCCTACGAGCGCTTTTCTATTTTCTCAGGCTCTTGAGTTGCTTTAGAGTTGGGAAACTTGTTGAAACTATACCTGAAAAATACCTTTTGTATGTGGTACTTTGTGTCTGAATTTCAGCAAAATTAGTTATTGATTATTGTGGAGAATGTTACTTAAAATATTAATTGAACTATAAATAATGCATCATTTTTATACAGTGCTTTTCATTCATTCTCAGCTATGGTCACTAATGTAGCCGTAGCTGCCCTGGGGCAAACAGACGGAAGTCAGGCTGTTAATCTGTGACCCGCCAACCGCAACCGATCATTCACGCACACCCCAGACTCACAAGGCCGTGTGGGTGAAGTGTCTTGCCTAAGGACACAATGACAGTTTGGCGCTTTACAGCCCCGCTAATAAAGTGTTGTAATAACTATTTTGATAAATGTATTGTTGGCCGGTTTGGATCACAAAAGGTCAATGAATATGGGTTTTTTTTTCTACATTTGGAGAACGTATTCTGGAGAGGACTCATTTCACATTGGGTTGTTTGATTAAAAGTACTTTGTAAACACATTTCCTTTTAATTCTGATGTCATTTATTCAGGAGTCGTAAAAGACCTCATCTCAACATGTTTAAAGTCTGTGAAAGATCAAAAAAAACGATTTAACTACTAAATTAGTTGACAACTATTTAGATAGATTTAGCTGTTTAACATGTTACAGGCCTAGTTTAAGTACCACCAGTGGTACACACAGTGGTACACACAGTGGTACACACAGTGGTACACACAGTGGTACACACAGTGGTAC
>JAPMNZ010895213.1:0-15061 GCA_029875035.1 Pomatoschistus microps
TGTATATAGTTATATTATATATAGTTATATATAATAAATATGGTTAAACGTGGGTCGAGCATTGAGAATCAAACATTCAGTAATTGTAATGTCTAAATTCTTACTCTTACATAATATGACTAATTTGTGGCCATGGGCTCAAGAGACCTCAATGGCTTTAATTGAAAACTTGACTTGAGTTGTAACTAAAGGAATACATTTATCAAGACACTTCTGTGACATTCTTTCAACTTAACCAAGCCAGTGAAAGTGATGGTTGTTTATGCCCCCTAGTGAAATACAGATGAACTACAACCATGCCTTTAATATTTGTAGAGTATAGTAGAAATTGTCTGGTAGTATGTAGAAAAATCACAGTAGACTAATTATTATGTCAGAGTTTTCAGTTTTATTTAAGGTTCATTTATCCAGACCTGCAGAGAATTTTAGTTCTTTTAAGCGCCTCAATGGTTTTTCTTGTCACATCATTGTTAAAACTCACAGTACGACTGTGTAGATTTCTCCTGGATGAATTTGATCATTTATGTGAATACTGTTAAACGGGGAAGGGTGCAAGGTTGGAGGAGACAGAACAAACAGATTTGAATTTAAGACTTCCAAAAGAAAAGGCGGTGGTCAAAGAGGTAAATCTTAAATTCTAAAAAGGCTGAGAGGTCCGTGGATCACTGCTTGGCATCATCTTGTTTCAGCACCTTGCTGTGTAGACACTCACATACAGCTGCTGAAATCACATACAGTCTTGCATATTTTTCAGCAGTCACCACTTGACTTCACCTTCAATCACTCATGCTCCACTCTCATGTGTCCAAGTTAAGGCCTTGTTGAACCCTCCTGGTGGAACACACGGACCGTTAACCCTTAGCAACCCTCCGTATTAGACACGTGATAATCTCATCATGGTTCTGTTTCTTGGGTGGTTGTCTGACAGGGCTAACTACTGCAGCTACCACACAGTGGCACTGTGAGTAGGAGTCTAACCCTAGTTCTCAGAATGCACCACCATCTCCCTAAGCGCTGGCTCCCTGCTAAAGGCAGTGCTCTATCCTCTGATACAGAGGTTTAGCAAATTCTCCCTTTCAAAAAGAGGCCACGAGGGCCTTCTATAAAAGGGATTAAGGGTCAAGTAACCTGTCACCAGGTCATTTGTTTCCTTACCCTACAGGGAGCCCATGCATAGCCTGCACCGTCGACTACCCTGTGACTTATGCATTTATTATAACCAACTGTTTATATTGGACGTCTTGGAAAGCTAATCTTCTACGCCATTGCTGACGTGACGTCCAAATCATTGTCTCATTGAAGGGATATCGCTGTTCAGGCAAACAGTTTCACAGTCCCGTGAATCCAGGGAGGGCGAGGGACTTTGGGGCAAAGCTTCCAGAGCAATTCACAGCTTTCATCATTCCTTTCAAACTAATCATGACAATTTCAACTTTCAAACACCAATGTTTCTCATGCTTTAGCATTAGTACTTTTAAAAACAGACCCCTCGTAAGCTAATGTAACTGCTAATTATGGAGTTAGACGTACATAAACTGCACGTTCTAGACGTACTTTTGTGCTCTCCATTAACAGTAAGCTACAATGGATCCCAACATTCTGCCAAGGACTAGGTCTAAGGAGTGGTGATGGTAGCAAACAAAGGAAACTTTGTGCCACAAAAAACATAAAGGCCTTTGGAGTTGACAAAAAGGAGGGAGAAAAAGAAGAAAGCATGTCTGTTACTTTGTTAATAATTTTATACTCTGCAGATTGGTGCGTATTGCATCGGGGCAGGGAAGAGGTATAGGATGAGTGGGAATAAAGTGGTGGGAACAAATGGGTTGTTTGCCGAGTCTGTTCAGTGGCGGTCCACTGCGGCACTCTGTAGCAGCTCTGTGGCCGGCTGTCCCGGGGGTCTGAATGCTGTCTGGAAGCCTGGGGGTGGGGAGTGGAACTGGCTGGGGTTGGCTGTGGGAGTAGGCAGGTAGGGAGCCCAGCCGCCGGCGGCTCTGTGCGGGATGGGAAGATGAGCGTCAAGGAGACCACTGTGGAGGGGCGTGGGCACTGCTGAGCTGGCTGGACCATCCATTTCTGTGAGGGCCTGCAGCGACTTCAGCCAGTGAGGGGGGTTATCGTCCTGAAGACAGTCTAAACTGTTGCCCGAGGCTGGGATACCTTCGAAGAGAGACACAAGATGCCAGACAAAAGCAACAGTGCATTAAGAGACCAGCTATTATTGATAAAATACCAAAAAGAAAAACAGCGTACAATCATTCTTGTATCGCAATATTATTCAGCGCTTGAATCTAACAATTATTCTACCTGTGATGATTGCAGGATCCATCCAGCTGGCTGTACCATCCCAGCTGAGACTGTGGGAGAGACCTGCCGGCCCTGTCGGCCCCCCAACGTGATTAACACTATTGGAGGAGGACGAAGAGGATGAGGATGAAGAATTTGGTAGACCCCCAAAGTTGATATTGATGTTTGGTAAAAGAGCTCTCAGACCATCCTGCCACTCTTTCACATTTAAGCCCTCTATAGAGCCACTGTTTTCTGTGGAGAAAACACACTGTTCAGTTGACAATATGTTACTTTAAGGATACAGGAATCAAGTCATCTAGCCATTAACACCGTCAAAATATAAAAAAAGGTTTCTGCGAGAAAGAACATTTTTATCCCAGAGACAGCAGCAGAGATGGGATTCATTCTGTCCGCTACTAGGTTTTAGGTCACAAATATTAAAAGAATAATTTAATCAATTAAATGCAATATGAAAAAATGATTATGATTCATGTTCAATAGCATATGACGACATACTGTACGATAAAGTGTCACCACAAGTGCACAGGAAAAGTAGCTCAGTGACAGTTTGTACCTGAAATGGGGATCCCACCCAGGCCTGTGTTGTGAGTAGGCAGATTCAGGTCCAGGAAATTACTGTGTGAGGCAGGGCTGGCTGAGTGGTTCAAGTGTGTGAGGTTATTCCGTGTGGGGTGGGCCATCCACGGGTGTCTGGGGGAGGGCTGCTGTTGACTGGCTTGGTGGGCCTGACTCCCGGGAAAACTGAAGGAATTGTATATGGCTCTGTGGTGGAGGTGAGGGTGGCGTGGAAGGCCGCTGGGGAAGTGGTGTGAGCTGCTGTGGTTCAGGGGAAGCAGACCAGGCACATGGTTACTTCCTTGAGATAGGGGTCCTGGGGACAACGGGTTGTGATCCTGAACAGACAGCTCTTTCTCAATCAGATCGGCCAAGGCTTTGCGGGTGACGTCAAAAGGATCGAAGCCCAGGTCATCGTCCTGTTGTTTGCTGGATGAGCCAAAGCCAAATGCTGCCTGCCAGTCTGTAGATGAAGACACTGGTATCGTGTCTAAAACAAAATAATAACAATTATATAATTATTCAAACTGAGATTAATTATTCAAACTAAGATTACACCATTTTACTCAATCTATTTTCGTTCTTCCTAACTCTCAAATGCCCCTTGTCCACCAAGCTGGTACCGGTGTCACTAGGCTGGTTCTCATTTTAAAACCAGTTCTTTTGTTTTCCTTTTAACTTACAAAGTTCTGACCGGGCCAGAAATGCCAACTATTTGTGGAATGGAGTCAAATGTGTTGTTATTATTGACCTTTTACTAACCAGGGAAGTCCCACTGAGATTTAGTCCTGTCCCCTGTCCCCCAGACTTGCATTGCACATGCAGCAAAACAACCTCAAAAATGTAATTTGTTCCTTGTCCCACAGATATCAACTGGATATGTAATTAAAACTTACAACTAATAAAAACATAACCGCCATGGTATTAATAATTACTGCTAATTGCTGCTGGCTTCAATAGCTTTTTGTAATAAGAAATTTACTTTTCACTGGTGGAAAATTTACTGAAAAAGTTCTGAGTCAGCACCTTGGTATAGAAGAGGAAATTTTACTTTTATTCTGATAGTCTTTTTTCTTATTAAAGAAGCAATTCAAGCAGTGACATTTTAGCAGAAGGTACCTGAGGCGAAGAGACTCTGTGGTTCAGGGGTCATGGGCCAGTCTGAGTTGCCGCGAGGGGAGCTGGGGAATGGAGCAAGGCCGGCAGGGAGAGGGTTTGGATGTCTGAAGTTACTGTTGTCTGAAAACAGGGACTGGGACTCTGCAGCTGCCCCCTCGAAGGGAGAGCGAGCTGTGAGGTCTGAGATGCTGATGGGCACCACCAAGCTGGGTTTTGTTAGACCAGGAGGAGGAGAAGGGGAGTTACAGGTGGGCATCTACAAAAAAAAATAGAATAGTCATTTCTGCATTTCATCAGGAGACACAACATTCAAAAAACAGTATTGTATAAATTACCTGTTGTAATGCGTCTCCATTAACCAAACTGATGGACTCTGGAGGTTTGTCACTGGGGCTAAGTAGACAAAAAGATATATAAATAAAAATATGATTAATCAACATTCCATACACGACTAATTTCTTTAAAACAATACCGTAAAGCATGGGGCTGTACAACCATTACCTGTTACTGTCACAGTTTGAAGAGAAAGGGGATAGGCCGGCCCGTTGAACAGACGCCAGCTCTGAGTCTAGCCCATCTGATGTCAGGCCTTCTTGGTCTAAATAGTCTAGAAGTGGAGGGGATTTGCGATCTTCTGAAAGGCCATTTACCAATTTACTATGCCCTGACAGTGTTGGCCAACCATCTTTCCCATTGCTATTATTGGTTCTGGTGAGCATAAAAAACAAGAGTAAGAGTCTTGGGGCCAAGTGTATGTAGTCCCTCATTGGAATCTTGTGGTCACATGAAAAAAATATAAATTTGACAAAAAATGCTCAACAAACCTTTGGGTAGAGTTGGTTTTACTTTTTGACTTCTCTGTTGCACATGTTGGGGGTTGTTGAAAGCTAGGATTAATTTTGCAAAGGTCTAAAAGTTTCTGTTCATATTCTTGATGTTTTCCAGCCTATAAAATGTGCACACAAAAGTTACTTGTAAGTGACTTAAGATTTTCTAAATAAAGTATTGTGTGTACACACACACACATACACACGTACCTGCATTTCCTCTTTAGTAAAACTAGCTGCTTCATCCCCAAGCTCATGTAGATACATACAATCAGGTTTGGGACACTGCATACTTTTGAGAAAGTAACTGCAGTATTTTGTAGTTCCCAGGGAAGCCTGATAAAAATATATAGTAAATATTACTGCTACAAAACCACAGTTTGAATCGCAAACAATTATTTAATGTTTTTCATACTCAGACAAAAACAGAAAACAGATAAACAGAGAAGATAGTATTGGCTCACCTTGAGAGTTCTGCCATCAACCACCACATTATTTACACACTGTATTGCTCTGAGAGCATCCTCCGGCCGGATGTAAGTGACATATGCGCTGGCACTAGGCCCCTATTTGGAAAGAAAATGGGTAAACATTGTCAATGCCTTGTTGATTGTTTAAAATAATAATGAATGTAGTATTAAATGTACAGTATAAGAACTATGGTACCTCACCTGTGAACCTGCATAAGATGTGCTGTTGTTGATTACCACTTTGTGAATTTTGCCAAATTTCCCAAAATATTCAGGTCTTTTAAGAACCTGTAGATAAATGAACACACTCAGAACTACAAACTACTTAATAAAGAAAAAATGCCAACAGTTTTGACACGACGGTGTCAGCAACAACATAAACCAGTGAGCTTGTTAGTGTGACCACTGTACTCACCTCTGGGTCGGCGAGTCGCTGTGAAAGACCGACCACAAACACCAGGTTTCTCTGCACCACTCTGACACTGGCCAGATGCTTGCGGTTCTCCGTCACCTTCTGTTTCTTCTCATTCTGTTTTTGCTTCTTTTCATTCTTTATCCTCTGAATCTCTTCTTGTGACAGGGGCTTGTAGACAGCAGGGTCCTCAGGGTACGGCTGAAAAGCATTAAAGTCAAGCATTAATTCAAATGCTTTGGTACTTAATTAGAAAAGTTATTCCAAACCAGAATAATTCCATCAATGAAAGTTCTCTACATAAAAAACAACATATGTCATAGTGTGATTTGAAGTTGTGCGACTTCACATGTTTCTGACCTTTCTGCAGGCAGGACAAAGGCCATTCTCATCTGTGCGAATGCGGTGCCAACAGAAGCGGCAGATCTGGTAGCCGCAAGTGCAAGGAAAGAAGTTAACGTCATCTATCTCCAGTGGTTCCATGCACAGGGGACACTCCATGGGGTCGTCCTTCATCTCAGGGCTGTGGGACATCCTATGGCGCCGCAGGTGAGTGATGAAGCTGGTCACAGAACATTCCCAATGACTAAGTTGATTATACATTATAAATGCATTGACAATCAATAAAACTACAGAACTTAATAAAAAATCCAAGAAATGTGCTCACACAATAAAATAACTCTTAGCATAGTCATAGAACAAGCACTGATAAATTAAATATCCTAAAAGCAAAACAATTGGCCGTAAAACATTGATTTGAAAAACTAAACGCATAATGGACTGTATAACATGTCGGGTGCAGCTTCAAAACATAAACAATAAAAGGTTGTAAATAATTACACAATGGGGAATTCAGAGGCAAGCCCTGATTGATAAATGGCCGATAAAAGGCATATTACAATAAACGTAACAAGGAAACGTAGTCATTACAGTATCCAGGAATAAGATGTGCAAGACAAAAGATGATCAGTAATGTACTACTGGTAGCACAAGTCAGTCGACATGGAAGTCGTGATCCAGTGCATGGTTAGTAGCCAGTAACTTCAGTCGCCGTCACCGCATTAGACATTATGACAGATGTTATTTGACCAAAGCTAGGTAGCCATCAGTGACAGAAAGCCGGTCTGCGGAGGGGTATAATTCAGGAGCAACTCTGATAATAACCAAACAACAAAGCCAACATAACTGTACTGGCTTAGGCATATTTGACATTATAAATACGATGTCATAAATGGCCAATTCGTTTGCCTAATAACTGACAGATTGCTTTGTGCTAAAGGCTAGCATATGTCGTAGCTAACATGCTACATTTTCATCACATCGTACGAGGCTTTTGGAGCCAAGCTTTTGACGCGGCCTACACAAGCTAACGCCGAATCTTCTCTAAGTTACCGACAATATCCTCACGACACGACAGTTAAACAGACACCGATCTGAACATCTTTTAACTACTACAGACGTGAGGCACAAAGACACAAATGACACGTCTAGAGTTTCTTTATTGAGTAAGGCTTGAATCAAGCTAGCCCGGTTAGCTACTTGGCTAACACTAGTGTTACTTACCCTGTCCGTATTTAGCTTCGATTCCACTTCAAGGGAGTCACTCCAAATTGGGCGGGGACTGTAAGCCAATGTGTCGAAAATATGGAATTCCGCATAAATAGTTACTTAAAGTAACCGTAGATGTGTTGTTCTGTTTCAATGTAAAGGCTGTAAAGGTGTTTTGCCCCTTTTTTGTCTTGGTATTGTAGAGACAATTTACGCTCAAACCACCATCTTAGCTAGCATTAAAATAGGGAGGAGGGAGTAGGACAAGTATTCACTACAACTGAGTCTGCGCACTCTTGCATGTGCATTGTGGGTAGCGTAGTCTTTCCACGCTGCTTTTGACAGATTCACTTAACAGTCTATGCTAACAACTCACACATTTTACATTAAATATAGATTGGAGAAAAACAATGATTAATTCAAACATTTTATTGTGAGGTCACTAGTGTTTCGGATTGTACCCAAACAGATACATTTATTACATTTTCATAAACGTCGGCTTGGTCCAGTGAGGGTATTTTTTGTGATCAATGGCATCAATAGTCAGGGAGGGGGCAATGGGGTGTGCTGATGCTAACGATAGTTGAGCCGCCAACAGCCCCATTCGGACGCAGCGGTCTACATCTCTGCCCTGAAGCATTCCTGCAATCATTGCACCTGCCAGACTGAAAAAGAAGTTACGTGAAAGCAAGGTTAAAATGACAAAATAATTAGATGAATGTAAATAAACCTCTACCTATCTCCTGCTCCTGACACATTCACAATCTCTTTGTCAGTCATATTCAGGGCAGGATAGTACAGAGCACCCAGCTGTCTTTTCTGTCAAGGCAAAAGTAACTTCAAAGCTTCAATGGGAAACACACACACGGACAAACATCAAATTAGGTTTTGTAAACTATACGTACAATTTTCCATTTCCTTGGCTGCAAGTATATTGAATCCTCTTTCCTTTCGCCACAAACAAGGACCCCATATGGTCCCAGGGTTACTATCACACAGTGAAGGTGCTCCAGAAGGGGGCGTGAGAGAGTCATTGCAAGTTCCAACACTTCTTGAAGGGACTTTGGTAGTGCTGCCATACAAACCACATCCACAGTTCATTCGATAAGGTAATATAAATCTTGGATTAAATATATCTATTGGAACATTTCATATAATATAGGTATTATCTAATATGTTAATACCTTGAGGTACTTCCAAACCCAATGTTTTATTCATTGTGCACAGCTCTGACAGGTTTGGAGAGGTGTAGGACAATGATTTCCAAGCCTCAGAGAGAAAAGGTTTGCTGGCCTTATCTGAGTCTGTTGGCTCATACCACACTGAAACACAATATTAATAAAAAATGTAGCATAAGTCAAGCCCAAAGAAGCGTAGAGTTACCACATTTTACTCTACATACCATTCATACCATGTTTTTTTGCTGAGGAACAAACATAGTTAATAGTAGTGACTGGCAGATTTCCATCAAGACAAACAAGTGTGGAACTCGCCAGCTGGTTTTCAAACTGTGCCACCTAAAACATTAAAAAAATATAATGTGGTTGTCTATGGTCTAATACCGACAAAGTACATACGTATTGTTCTGTGATTTGTTGGTGAATGTCCATGTCTCCCAATCCAAGACTTAGCTCTCCACTTGCAGTGATAACGGCGCAGTATGTGGCTGTGTTCTTATCATGGAGCTTAACCACACCACTTGTGTTCTGGGAAATAGACAATGTGAATTTAAAAAATCTATTATATTAATAATCTTAATAAAGTTAACTGCGATCTACCATATGTTTGCAGTGATTGAAGACGGCTTCACTGTGGGTATCCGTTCCAGTTGCTGAGATGAACAGGGGATTGTGGCCTAACCGACTTAATGAGTCTTAATGAGAAAGAAAAGATAAGATAAACTTTATTGATGTAGTTGAATAATGTTCATGTTCATCTATACAATTGGAAAAGAACACTATACACACCAGCAATATTTCGTCCTACTCCGCCAAATGACTGGCAAACACTACCAGGGTTGGTTTGTCCAAACTGTGGAAGACACAATCCACAGTTGTTTAAAAACAAATTTGCGATGTTTGTGTTAACTTACAACAATACTTACAAGCAACGTGTCAGTTTTTCCTTTAGCAATAAAATCCACATTTATTCCCCCAATTACAACCTAAAAAGATAAACAAGTTACTCCTGGCACAAACACTTATTCATTCTTTTTGGTTGAAAATTACTCACAATGTCATTTTTTTTAGCCAAGTTTTCCTTCTGCTTAGTGGCGCTTTTTAATTTCTCATTTTGCATTTTTGACAGTGCACATGCTATCTGACTGCCAACTTTAGCATTGTTATGAATGAGAGCAATGTCTAATAACAAGAAAGGTTAAGGATGGTACAAAAAGTACATTTGCTGGACAAGTGCAAGACGATTTGGAGGATACTCGCACGAAGGGACTTTCCTTTTGTTAGTTCATTGACCTTTTGCAGAATATATGGTGTGACATCTCTTCCTGTGATGCGTTTACCACTGATAAAATCAGACAGAAACCATTTTCAAACGATTGGTAGTCATACAGTACTGCAAAAAACCTTGCCAAAGGAACACTTGATGTACTTGTCTACCTTATCTCCTTTACTGCGACTTGTATGGCATCTTCTATTTCTTGTCCTGCTGCGGCGTGTTCCGCTGGGATGGGCACAGCAAATAGGATTCCACTTTGAAGTCCCAGAGACAAGGTACTGGCTGAAGACACATGTTACATAGATTTCAGTAAATAAATTAATGCTATACAGAAACTAGGTTTACCTATAAGCTCTGCAGCTTCCTGTGGATTGCAGACATGGTGAGGTGAACTAAAACCACTTTGGGGAGAAAAGAAAGCTGGGAATTTATTTGATGATCCATATGTGGCAACGCACACTCCCTGAGTCTCCTACAAAATACAGTAAATATTAGAAGAGAACAGTGCTGTGCAAAGTAAACAATCAGTTCAGAATTAATATTATTTTACCAGAAATTCAAGGGTTCGGCCAATGTCCAAGATAGACTTTACACCAGCAGAGACCACTGCAATAGGGGTCCTACCCAACTCTGTCAAATCTGCACTGATGTCCAGACCTACAGCAAAATGTATTTTGAATGCATATATGATAATATGTATCTTCATTGCTGTATGCAACAATTCTCAAAGATAAGTACTCACTGTTTTCTCCATCTCTGTGGACTCCTCCGATCCCCCCAGTCACAAACACAGGGATCCCCACTCCATGTGCAGCTATCATCGTGGCTGACACTGTGGTCCCTCCAGAGAGCCTCTACAACACAGGAAAACATAAATAATGCTCTACTAAAATGATGCATGTTCTCTCATCCTCACATGACTGATGACGTAGGGCAGATCTCTTCGGGACACTTTCAATGATGTCGTGCATTGCGACAGGAAGTCTAGTTCCTCTGAAGATAAACCAACATGAATTTGACCCTCAATTATTCCGACAGTGGCAGGTGTTGCTCCTTCTGCCCGTATGATAGCTTCTACCTCTTTGGCTGTACTGCAAAAAACATAATATAGAATGAAATTTATATATTTATTAAAACTTATTACAGAAACTGCTTCTTTCTCAGTGGGGCCAGTACCTGAGGTTGTGAGGATAGGGCATGCCATGGGTGATAATCGTGCTCTCAAGTGCCACCACAGGTCTGTTTTCTGATAATGCTTGTGACACAGCTGAGTGGACTCGAAAAATGCTGCCTAAGAAAAACAATGACATGTTTTTTAGTGACAGTAACTGACGATCATTCAAATGGTCACGTTTACCATGTCTGCAAAGCCTGCTGGGAAAGGTGGAAAGTCCTCGTCTCAGGATCAATGCGCAGCCTCTGGTCACCATCCTTTACAGTCAGCTGTGGCTTATCTGCCAATCAATCTCCTTTACTAAAACATGAGAGAATCACAAAACCTTCACATACCATACCATGAATTCCAGAGAATATGAAATTTAGAATGCTCCATGACATATTTAGATATTTATATAAGCAATTCATGACAACATCATTATAAAGAATTAGTGAAGTTAGTGCAGCTAATTCTCCTAATGGGCCCATCCGCAGAATAACAAAAAAATATATGTATGAACACTTTTGCATTTGATTCAGAGCAATATTGCTTACACTAAACTGTTTTCTATAGTCCACTCAAATCATGCTTTTGAGGCCATTCTCTGAAAAAGACAGAAATTCCACAGTTGGTATAAGTTCCTCATGCAGCCTGTTACATACGTCGACATCATTCAGTTTAGCAAAAGCAGAGAAACATTCTATATTCAAACAAACAAACACCAGCGTACACACATACAGTACATTAAGCTGCAAAGGTTGATGTGCTTACCTTCTCCACGGACACAAAAATGCTAAAACTTTGCTCAGGAAGTGGAACTTTGACCCACAGAATGTTTACACAGCCCTGAAACATCAAGCCCAGATGTGGTGCTGCCTTAAAATGTAGAGCCTCAGATAAAAAGGACATAATATGAAATCTCTGTACTAAAGAAATCTTAATGGTCATTTAAACCGAATGATGAACAAACACAAATGTAATACCAAATGTATTAACTACAAGAATATCTATCCATCCTGTTTTACCCGTTTCCGTGTTGAAGAAGCAGTTTTCAAGTTAAATTAAGTTAAGATATATTTTGTCGTCCCTGCATTTGACCCATCCTTCCATTGCCACACCATCCTGCTCCACCACTGCTGGGAGCATGTCTGGAATACACTATCTCCTGTCGGTCTGCTCAGGCCGACAGTGTTCTCACAAATAGGTTTTCTCACATTGACCCCCATGAACCCGTGGGGCTTTGGTGCCCAAATGTTGTACCACAGTCAGTGTATCATACAAAATGCAGTCAGCCCGATCTAAATATGTCCCAAACCAAAGTCTGGTGTGAGCAGAGATGCCAAGACTTCCCTATCCATACAAGCTTCAGATCAGCAAAGATGTCTGTCAATATCACTGTCTGACAAGACTCTGAGTTAGTATCCCAAAACTCCTTCACTTGAGTACAGACATTTCTACCCATCTAAATAGGGCAAGGCATCTTTTTCCCAGCCATGAACCATGGTCTGGTCTTGGTTGTACTGATTTACATCCCAGCTGATGAAAACCTGCGGTCTCCAAACTCGACCCCCTCTGGCCCCTGGCTGTGTCTTGAAATTATGACCATAAAAACAGTGAACAGAAGCGGTGAGCAGAATCGACTGCCTTGCCGGAGATCAACGTACACTGGGAACAGGTCTGACTTACAGCTGGCGATGGGGACACTGCTCCGGCTCCAATCCTAAAGGGGCCAGACGTCTTTTTACATGTGAGGAGGTTGTGATCGAGAACCTAATGTGTAGCTCTGGTCTGGTGTTCCACAGCCAGGATTTGGACAACATCGCTCTTCCTGAATCCATCTCATCTGCAGTACCTTGGAATATATTATATATTATATATTATATTATTATTATTACTGATATCTAATATCATGACATCTTCTCATATTTCCATCTTAGAGAGTTTGCACGATACAATTAACCCTTGATCGCTCCTTTAAAAACGATCACACCTTGTGAGAATTTTTGATTGCTGATGTACTATTGCTCGAAAATCTTTTCTTTGTAGCCTCCTTTAATTATTCATGTTTTCTGACTAATTTAACTCTAACAAAAGCCATAATTAGTTAAATAAAAGCTAAAGTTTCGGAACCCATAGTTACAAAAACATTTTCTCTGTGACATTTTCATGTCAATAATTTGACATGATAATTGTATTTCATTGGCAGTAAGTATTTTGGGAAAATACTTACACACCTTGTGATAATTTTAGATCACCTCACAAATCTTTGAAATATGTGAGGTACATATGCTTTATATTTAATAATTATTTTGAAGTGTCTATGACCATAATTCACATTTTGGTCAAAATGTCTCTGTTTCACCGACCGTTTCAGAAACTGTCTCGGTGCGACTTGTGGAACTGTTTAAGTCAACATCTCTTTGAGGTTTGTTCTATTTGAGATGTACAAATTTTCATTTTATTTTGGTTATTTCATCCCTTGACTGGTGTGTGTATATGTGGATATTCATGTTTGTGAATAAATAAACATTGATTACAACAACATTTAGAATACATTTAATTTAGAACCATTACTAAACAAAAGAAAAATAGAAACAAAAAGCCATGCCCACATGATTTTAATATAATTATGAATAGACATAAAATATATAGCCTGGCTTTTCTCGCAAAAAACCCACAAAAAAACGCTGGTTTGAATCACAACTTAAATGATGATCACTTTCAAAAATCACTTACAAAAATAGTTGTTGCTTCAGATGCTTTATCATCCACAGTTTGTCCTGCCTCGTCATTGTCAACATCCAATTCCACACTTTCAATCAATTCCTCTTCAAACCAGCGTGAATTCCTCATTTGATATTCATGAAAATCCTCGATGGCCCTTTTCAAAGCTCTCCCAGTGGGACAAAGGTGGTAGTCTCCCTCTGACAGACCCTCTATCCAGTTAACTCTCCCCTTCACGTGTTTCTCACTCCCCAAAATCCTAAAAAACAGCTCTTCAAACTGTACCATCAACTTGTACCGGACCGTGATGTGAAACGGCGACGGCACATCATCTTCCGAGGACACGCCGTCAAAGTACGCCACGATGTATTTCTCAAAAGTTGTAGATTTGACAAATTCGGGAACCATAAGGCAGAGAGCAGGAACAAGCATATCCCCGACTGTCGATAGTACGTCTTCTTTAAGTTGGATTCGTTTGCCGGTGCACATGGCGTTCCATTTGGCCTGTACGCCTCGGGAACACAGAATGAGGATTTTATCAGAGGATTTTTCTATCTGCTTTTTGTGCCACTCGAGCCACTGCAGGCCACCGATCATACCCAGTCGAGTGGAGTCCAGCATGTCCAAAATGACCTCAGTGCCACATTTTGCACGAAGGAAACCGCAAAGCTTCAGGACTATGTTTTTGTACAAGGGATGGTCCAGGGAGTAGATGATGAGCAATCGTCTTGGTGGTCCCCCCCGCGTACACTGTGGGCTGTCGTTGTTGTTGTCTGCGGATTTTGTTGTGGAAGCTGGAGCTGCGATGGAAATAAACAGTAACGGTCAATGAGAAAATGTATGTACATAAATGAAAAGTTAGATTTTTCTTTTATAATGACCTTGGCTGGTTGGGTCAATGGATGTACAAGTCCTCAAAAGGAAAAAAACCAGACAAGAAGCACCAATTACACCTCCAATGACAAACCTTACCGTCAATGTGCGAGGTGGGTAATCTGGAAAAATATGTTTAATTTTACTCAATTCTTTTGTGGAAAAACTACCCTTTTGGAATTTGAGATACATACAGAAGCAGTGGTCATAGGGTTTCTCAATGAACAAACAGTCATTTTTGCATGTTTTGAAAAATGGTTGAATCTATGAGATGGGAAAAAAATATTTAAAAACAAAACATTTATGCCAAAGATGATTCTATTATTGCAAAGAATGTTTACTGTGATCAGCGTGATACGTACCTTAATCACAAATGCACACTGCGGGGCACTCAAAAAGAAGGTTACATTGAGCCGTGTTAGGTTTTCCTAAAGAGACATATTTACTCTTCAATATTAGACAAAAAATAAACATAAAATAAATTGAAAAAGCAGGTTTTGTGGACCACTACCTTAAAGATTGTTAGCGAAGAGAGATATCCAGGGCTTTTCAGAGACACATCATATCTCTCTGAGTACTTTGATGTGTAAAAATGAACTAATATGGACATTTTTCT
>JAPMNZ010895351.1:0-19131 GCA_029875035.1 Pomatoschistus microps
CGTTTGTGTTGCCATTTTTTTAAGCATTTTTTGTGTGCTTATTTACAGTTTGGCTTATTCAGCATATGGGTTACAGCTTTCCATTGCATGCAACATTTTGATGAACATTTTTGAGGACTGTAATTCACAAAGGCAACCATCCTACTGACATTAATCTGAAAGCAATGTACATGCTTATCTCTGAGATTGCAGAAGAAAATCATTGTATCGGCCATCTTTGAATTACCTAAGCTATGCATGTATCAGACAGATGGTATGTTTTAATCAATGGGATCTTCAATGCAGGAGAATAATGATGATGTTAACATGCGCCGTTCCTAGAATATGAAAGGAATAGGTATAAGATAAATATATCCCTCTTGTGCCTCAATCAATAGAATAATACCCGTTTTAAAAGTAGATACATTTACAGTCAAGCAGTTTGTGAAGAAGAGTTGGACAATATGCTCAAATGTATTGTTAATCTAATGACATCACATTATTGCGAGACAAAAGCCAGGAAACTTGAAACACAACACATTATGACAATTGAATGATTAACTCAACTAACTGAAAGTAAATTATGGTCTTTTAATATGTCAATAATGCTGTAAGAATGGGCTATATAAATAAAAATTACTTATTAACTTACTTATTTAATAATGCTTCATGTGGACATGCTTATTCCATGGATGCACTGGGAATTATCTATAGTGTGATGCTGTAATCTATTGTAGCCATATGAGTTTTCTGCATAATATCCATAAAATGCAATAATTCTCCATATATAGAGCCAAAGACACTGGCTTTTATCAACACAAGGTCAGTAATGTGTTGATAAAATAATATATGTTTTGAGATGATCCATGCAAAGCTTTATTTGGAGGAAATGTGATAAACACGCTTCTTCAAATCGGAACCAAACACTTATTCCGATACCACTTTGCACCTGATTTGCCTTCTCCTATAAACCACAGCTGTATAACACACACACACACACACACACTTACACACACACACACATAAGAAGTATATAGGAAACCGCAGCAGCTCTCTGCCAGGAGAGAAAGAAAGTGAGAGAGAGAGAGCTTGGGGATGGGATCAAAGGAACATGTTTAAAAGAAAACGACCAAACGGGGTGCACTATATCTGTATTTTTTAAAGCCATAAATAATTTCCCGAGCACTTTGGGCACATACATGCAGATAAAAGCCATTCCAGGCCTTTCAGTGCGGTTGCAAAAAGCCGTACCAAGCATCGCAGAAAAACTATGACATCCTCAAACACGTACATATATATATTAATTATTATATTTTCTCTTTTTATTGGTGTGTGTGTGTGCGCGTGTGTGTGTGGGTGTGTGTGTGCAGATTACATAAGCCTGCCTGGCCTGGCCTACCTCCTCAGTGGGCTCCCTCTCCGATCTCGCTGACATTTAGACAACAAAAGGTCGAATCTGAAAGTCTAAATCTGAGCACACACCAATGCTAATGCTCTCATGCATATACAGCAGGGGCACAGTGAGTGAGACCAAAGCCCAATCTGCCACCAATCGACGAATCACACCACAAGACAGCCACGCATTTAAATCAGTTTTTCTCCAAATTCATCCACAACCAGCTGTACATTATTATGAGTACATCACCAGGAAATGTTTGTGCATATACACAGGCTTTGACATGATGACGATAATAATAATGGCAGTAATAATATGTGGGTTTTTATATAGGGCTTTTCAAAATAACTCCCAAGATGCATATGATGACACATATGGGCCGTTACATTAGGGCAGATCTGGGCCAATTCAGGGCCCCATTCCCGTTTCTATGCGGACCGTTGCCATCTGCTAACCTCATCCCATTCACCACCAGGTCTATTTTTTCTTTATTTTAATGATTAGGAGTCAATACCCAATGCAGGTCTGCCATTATGTAAAACCACATTATTTATTCAACTTTCAATAATGAACACAAAACGTACTGAATCATATTAAAAACAAGTTCATACAATAGCCAACAATAGCTATGGTCAAATGTTGGTTCAATCCAAGCAGAACTATACTCACTTTGACAACTCACAGCGGAAACATTGCATCATTGCAGATCCAAAGAGGTCAAAGGGACTGATCAAGCAAACCGTTAAATGAACTTGCATGGTGAAAATGCAAATTTTAATCCGCAACAAACTGCTAACGCTTGAATTATCGTGGCTGATAAAAGTAACGGTTGAGCAAGTATGTGAAGTGGGGGCCCCTGAACCTGCTGCCAGTTTGCAGCAGGAGAAAATACCAGTTGAAGTGTCTTTCCAGGAAACATTTTCAAAAGGGAGGTGGTTGCTTTACTGCAGTACCCAATGGCCTGGAACGCAGAATCCAGTAAATAATATGGTATGTGCTTATCCAGTGAACATTCTATTTTAGTTATTATTTCTTTATACATAAAAAATTGGATGCAGGGTCTTCATTTAACTTAGTCTTTTGTATAAAGTTTTGAAGATGGCACACTATACAACATATTTTTTTGTTGTATATTTTGACAAATTACACTATACAACATATTGTGCTTCAGAGCACAGACATTTAACACTGAACCTTTATTTAATCAAGAAGTCACTTGCTTTGAGTTCTGATTGATCTTTCTACATTTTGCTACGCTGATCAGAACAATAGATAGTAGTTTCAAAACAAACTTGTACGGACCAATATATCATCCATCATAATGTGCGACCAAAAGCATGCAATAATTACTCATCTGTCATTTTCCTCATGTTTCCCTAACAACATTCCTGGACATTTACATTTTAGAGGGCAACAGTAAATGTTCCTGTTGTTACGGCGCTTGGTATAAAATCTATACTAGTCCCATCCAGTCCCCACACCACACAGAGAGGAGGCCTTGCTCTCTGCATCTGAATTGGACCTGTTCTCCCGCGGGACGCCCACCGCTCTGCACCCGGACACCAGCCACAATTAAGTCAAAGGACAACTTCATGGGCAAACAACAGAGGTCTCTTTAATGTCAACACACTGGATCCACTCCAAGAGACGCCGGTGTCAAAGCAAAGTGAGGTTTGATTGCATCGTGGATAAAGAATGTTTTCCTACGTGTGCCGTTATGACAGCTAATTATGGAAATCACAAGCTGGGGTGCCTAACCTTTTTAAATAAACATGGGGTTTGTCCCAACAGAAAGAGGTAAAAGTGAACTAATCAAACCACAACATGCTGTCTTCATCTTATTAAAACAAGTTATATTGTGCAAACCTGTAAGAAAGAGCCATGTGAGTCTTTGAGATGAGTGAGAGTAGTTGCTTGTTCTCGTTTCTGTCTGTATTGTAGCTTATTATTATTATTATGACTTAAATATTATTTGCACGAAAGTTTATTATAGATTTACATACAGCTTAACTATTACCTACTGCACGTATTTTTTTACATTAGAGTATATAGTGTTTTCCTTTGTGTTTTATTACTATAATCACTTCTTATTTTGTGTTTGTGTGCTCCTCATTCCAACCCTTCTGTCCTCTGTGATGCAACACTGAAATGTCTCCACTGTGGGATGAATAAAGAATCTCCTAATCTAAATGTAGCTGATGTAAAGATATGATAGACGCAAAATCCAAACTGTTTTGAGAGCGAGGTACAGTTAGATGGATTTTATATTACATAGTTCCATCTTCTGGGGTCTGACAATTAGGTACCCCAGCTTTAATTTAAAATGTAATTGAATTCTGATTGTCTCTGCGCAGATCTTTGTCTGGTTTCATCTCCAGGAATATACTTACAGATCAGTTTAAGAGTAAATCTTTATGAATCTTCCAATAGCCCTACAATGTAATCAATATACATATATATATATAATAGCTTTTCTGTATAACTGATTTTACTTTTCTATTGTGTTGTAAAACTGCTGATGCCATATTCAACCAAAAGAGACATCTCATTAAAATCTATGTGAGAACGTTACTGTGAATCTACTTGGTATGAATTAAATATTGTCATGCATTTCATCTTTTTCCCCCGGTCTTTCTACGAATCTCTGCATAGTTGATGAGTTCTGGACATTCACTCATTGTAAAACTAAATTAGGAAGATGGATATTGGATTGGCTCGATTCAAGTCAGTCTGTTCTAATATATGAGTGGTACATTCCTCTCGTCTCATTTCCTGGTTTCACATCAGCGTCTCAGTGCTAATTGTGTACACTCTGGACAGCACTGACCCAAAGAGTGACTGTGAGAATCACCTAATGCTTTCAGTGGGAGAAGACAAAATAAACTAAACTAAATAAGATAAACAACCCCATTTAAAACAAAATAATTTCAGAATATGTTGAAATATATTGTGTGTATGGCTGTTACTGCATCAAAAATGAATGACCAGTACTAAGGATTTTGCAATGCCGATTACAAATTCTTTAGCCTATTTGTTTTGACCATATGATTTATAAGCTTATTATTAAAATCTCTCAGATTTGTATTTGATTTTATTTTATTTTCACATCTTTTATTTTGTATAAATCATATTTGACCTTTTCTGAGCAAAAGTTTACAGTGGAGCTACTCTTGATTACATGATGTCGATACTATTTATGATTATGATTGTCAAACCGATTATCCAATCAGAGGGCAGAATGAGTCTCTCATTTGGGTTGCAGTTTGTTTGGTGAGAATTCGCTACCTTTGCAACAAAATCACTAACAAAAACATGGCATTACATGTTTGTTTAAATGTAAGCAGGTGCAAAAATACTTCATAAGCAACACAGGTTTCTAGCTAAACCCCAGCAAGTGGTTTGCATCAGTATTCAGTGTGTAGGAAGTACATGTGGCACAGGAAGAAAGTGTGATTCTAATTGTATTGACTTTATTAGACCACAAAGAGTGCATATTACATATTGTGTTTCTGGAATTATGAATCAATTTGTCTATCTAACTGAATTTTTCACCCAATCCTATAATTCTAGCACCACTAGGAAACAATAAGAACATTTGGTTTAGTCTTTCAAGTGGAGATTTCTATATTCTTTCTCCAGGACTGTAAACAGGCCTTCGCAGGTTGGCACCAAAAAATGAATTTGTTTGAGGTCAGTTGGTATTTGGCTAATCGAGGCTAACTGCACCACACCCATTTCCTGGTCCGCCTCATGCTGATTGGTCCGGTCCCCTCCCATTTCCACTCTAACCACACTGACTTCCTGTTTCCATCCAGGCCCTTCACCCACAAAGCTCCTAAAAATACACCTCTGGACTTTTCCTGCGTGTGGTTTATTTTCAATACCATTGTCAGGGCATCAGCTGGTTGTCCATTTAGCACTTGGAGGTACTGCTAGTAGTTTTTAAATGTATTTTGTAAAGATGTGATGTATTTTGGGTAAACAAAAATGTTCTTTTTATCAACATGATCTACTCCAATTATTAATGCAATTACATATAATCAGCAGTTTTATCAGACTCCAATGAGTGGAATATGGATGAGTCCGTCTGATCTATACAAGGTTATATTATATTAACAGATTAACAGTGGAGGGGTGTAATCTGGGGCTGTGTACTGGGTGCAGATCTGACTGACACCCCCCAACCCAGAAATGGACAAAGGGGAAGAAAATGGATGGATGGATGGATTGTGTAATTTGTTATTTTTCTATCTGAACTCCAGCAGGTGTTTTGAATCAGTACACAACATGTGTTACAGGCAGTAAGATTCTGGCAACAAAGTTGGATTAAATTGTAATAACCAAATGATTTATTAGAACAAAAAGACTCAAAGTCCCTTTAAACTTCTGTTCATTTTTAAAACTAAAATTGAGATGAATTTGTATACAATCTGTAGTCCAATCTGTGGATCTCCTGACGCATTACATGCTACACAAAGCATCTAAGCAGGGCCCACAACAGGCCATTTCAGTCGTTGGATACTCAAAAATAATTGTGCAGAATCAATTTCCGAACATGAATGAACAAAAAATTTGATAGCATTTCATACCAGTGATATGTCTGAAAGTAATAATGGCCAAAAAATATACATAACATTTCCCCTGTAAGTAGGAGCAGTTGTAACATAGTTCAAAGAGAGAAAAAGTTTATTTTACATCACACTTAAAATGTATTCTGGAAATCTTCTCGCGACCCCTAGCTAGTGTCCCACGACCTACACTTTGGAAACCACTGATTTAAGGAAACCACGGTACCCAAAGGAAACCGCAGAACATGCAGACTCCACACAGAATCAACTGAATCAAACCCAAATCTTTCTAGCTGTGAATCACCAAAAAGGTGGCTATAATGACTATTGGGTGTGCTAGTGTGATGTGTTCAAATCTCCACAAAGTTAACTCCACATTCCTTGCCTGAATGGAGCTGTTTAAAAAAATAATTTGATCAGAACTGACATGTCTTGTTCAAACTAATTCCCCACATTCTGAATGCATTCCTAAAATTCACTGATAAAGCCTTTTTACAAACAGCAGATCTTCTCCAGTTTTGTGCTGACCAGAAAATCTGGACAGAGGTGTTCATAGCAGTGTACAATTAATTTTCTTTCTGAATGTTGGTATAATTTCATTGCACCTGACAAACCTGCATGTATAAAATAACTAGCACGCTCTTCCAGGGGTGCTTCTGAAACAGCACAGTGGCCTCTCCGCATGAAGACGCAGCCATCTGAGATAAAACGCTTTCACCAGGAGCATAGAAATACTCTTAAGAGTTATGTAAGGAAAGCGCTCTTAGCGGTTTCTCTACTGATAATAATGCATAACTATGTACATGGGCTGAAATTGTTTTGATTAATTAGACTTTTAGATCCTTTGAGCGGTTTTACTCAAAATAAAATAAGAACATAAATGGCATCCTTAAGTTGTCATTCGAGGCCATGGGAGCGAGGTATTATGTTGAAGAGAACAATGGAAAAGTAATTTGAAATCATGGAATACATGCTTATAATTATCACACATATGCAGCACTGCACTTGCACACAGCTGCCAGGGACAAGCTCATTCAGAGAGAGACAGCCACCTGCCCCTGGTTCTAAAGCCCTGGGGTCTCTCTCATTGTACAGATGCTACAAGACAAGTGTGATGGTCTAACTCAATACTCTGGAGTCTATAATCTAGATACCATTGCACAATAACAAAAAAAGATACTCATGGATGGGAGTTGAGCAAAGCTTAAAACCTTTTCCATTTTGTAGAAAACGTATTATATCCCGTCTCATAATGGTAATACATTCATCAATAGTTCTGCCCTATGGTCATTTTAGCTGTGAAGAACCAAAAGGAAGAATTAATAAAAAAGGATCTGAAGTATAAACATATAAACTGTGTTTCAATCCACATTAAATGTGTACTGTATATGCCATATCTGATTTAACCCTTGATTCCATCCTCTTGTTTGAGCACATAACTGGGTGGTGGTTTCCTGGTTAAATGTGCAGTAGTTACAGATATTGGCCATTTCACTATTGCATGATAATTCATTAATGAGAGAGCAACATACAAAAATATATATGACAACATATAATTAGAATCAGTATCACAATTGGGAGTCAATCATCCTGTTGTTACAACGTTGAAAATACGCCTTGGCTGCATATGTTGTGTGTTTGTGCACATTAGTCCCTATCAAATAAATCAAATACCAAAAAAGAAATATTTTTCTTAAGCGATTGCTCTGCATTGTCCCTTCATCTCACTGCAAAGCTGCACATGTGAAGCATCTGACAGACTGCAAGGCGGCTTGGAACATGTACAATATATGTCTCCATCATTAACATACATCATTAGGAGTAAAGGCACATTATCCAAGCCCCAGTGTCCCGCCTCCATCTTGGCCTTATTTTCTCAACGAGCCTTCTGACTCAACACACAGGGGAAAAAAACAGATTCTTAATCTGATTACAATAGCAGACATAATGACAGGTCCAAGCCCTAGCCCTCACCCGGAATTAACTTAATTTAAAACCTGCCTTGGTTATTTTCTGTTAATCTAGATACATTTTAATAAGATATGATAAGGTAAAACTTTATTGATCTCACAATGGAGACATTTACAATTGGGAACAACTAAATTATAATAATGAGACCAAAATCATTTCATGCTTTAGAATGTGAAATTATATCTTTAGTGTAAGATATATTGTGAAACCATTCTCAAGGGTTACTAATGCTATCGGTCTTCCCTATCCCTTTATAATACCACCAGAAATGTGAACATCACTGTCGCAGCCATATGATTGCCAACAAGGTACTGTCACTTGAGAAAGTGCCAAAACAAATATTTGAGCAATGCAATTGTTGTAAAAGGCATAAAACTGAGTGGGATGTCATAGTGGTACAATGACATCATACAACATATACTACATGACTGAGAGCTCTTAGACAGGAGGGACAGGAGTCAAAAGTTTGTACCAGGAGTTCCAAAAACAATTACAGGTCTGTTTTTTTATGTGATAACAATGTTGCACCATGTTTCAACAAGCTAATTTTGTATAATGTGTCTCCTTTTAATATTCTCGGCTGGGTTTGGTACTGTGAAGTTATATTTTTGGCTCCATATTCTGGTGCATTGGTCATATTTGAGCCACTTACATCCTCTGGCAGGGGCTAACGTAAACACCAGGGTTTCTGTACTGTATTTGTTAGATTTGTCAGTAAATATTGACAATGGGACAAGGAACAAATCAATAAATCTGGATGCATCTATGGGTGCCTTTCATGTTTCTCAGGTCTATTTCATTTTGTCTCTAATTTTGTTTTGAATGGTGTTTCAGTGCCATCTTTCGGTTTACTTACAGGTGCAAACAATGTATTATTTATACAGTCTTGGCGTATAACTGGTGGGTTAATCCTGGTTTGGTTGTTATTACGGCCCATAATCCAGCATAGAAGCCATATTAAGAGAGCATGCTCCTTTTCTGACAGTTGACAGGGATAGCTTGAGGCAGAGCAGAGGAACTGTCCCTTCATCTGCATGGGAATGAATAGAGCTAATGCTACAAGGAGATGGGGAAGAGTGGAGATGAGGGGAAGTATCCATTTAAAGGAAAGAAGCAAAGAGGCGTCAGCATTAAGGCTTAATCCACTGCAGTCCGACGCTTTCTGCACCGCCGGACCATCAGAAGGCTCGCATACGCCACAAGAATGCTCTGTGCCATGTTTTAGAAATGTTACCCCAGCTGCACTGGCTGATGGATAAGACAAATGCAAAAGTATTATATAAAGCTGGGTTACCTAACTTTCAAACAATAATAAAATCCATGTAACTAGTTTTTTAAATTCAAAATAGATCACAAGTTTTCACATTCATATAATGTTTGGCCTCAGCTTTCTCGGACTGAAAAGTGAAAACGAGGGGACCACCCTCACTCAGAACCAATCAGTTCTCAGCCCAAAGTGTCAAATAGTGACTCATAGGCAGAGCAAACGATAACATGTTTTCTAACAAGATGAAGACAGCACGTTGTGGTCTGCTTTGTTCACAACATTTTACTTTTACAGGACTTCTTTCTGTCATTACCCCCGCTTTAAGTAAACATAGCCTCACACTCATAAGTAAACATGGCCTCACACACATACGTTTTATGAGTTTCTTTTGAGGACAATAAACAGACTTTGTCCACTCAACGCAGTAAAATGTGTACAAATCACAAAGAGCTATACTACACAAGTTCTTACATAAAACCATACCTAATAAACATTGCATGACGGACACCACATCGCATGTTCAAGTGCCATGTGACCGCTTACATCTGCGCGTGTGTGTTACGTATATGTCATTAGTGGCAGTGGACAGAGGCTGAGCAGACCTACATACAGTGCAGTGTGTCCGCGGGGCGACCGAGCTACAAAAGTGTCACATACAAAAGGGAACATCTCTGTCTCTCTCCTCCGCACCCACGCGCTTCTCCATTTAGCTCACACTTAAAAAGAAAGGCTAAAGATAGAAACAAGAAGATGAACAGGAGCCAGCGGTGTCATGGCAACGACAACATCACAAACACAGAGACCAGGTTCAGCACTGGTTTGATGGCGTTAACATCTGGTTTAATCCTGGTTTCGATTCAGTCACAAAATAGTTTGGCCTTATTATAATTAGTTTTGTTTTTGGTTTTGACCTGCTTTTATCCTGGATAGACCCCTTTCAGTGTAATAAAATTCTGGTATAGTAGGCTGCGTTCATAATGTAGGATTCTATTTCAGTTGGAGGGCAGGTGGCAATACGGTGAAAATGGTGTTTTTAAAAGAAATGTTGAAAATCAATCAATGTTTTCCTAGATCATTATTCGCTAGTGATTAGATTCACTGACCAATATCATGCATTGGTTTTTTTTAAATATTGTCACCCTAAAGACTTTTAAAACAAAAATATTAAACCATAGCTGATAAGTCCTGACAAAGAAGATGCAGAACTTCATGACAGTTTTTGTTGCATGTTGTTTGGTCCAGGAATGGCAGAGAAAATAGCAGCAAACTAGAATCTGACTTTTTTTCTTTTTTTTTATACAGCCGATACTTAAGTGAAAGTCACAGTGGGAAGATGGAGAGACAGCTCGACCCGCCCCCAGAGTTTCCTGATAGGGCGTTGTTAATCCAAACCCGTGAATAGACAGATTAGGTCCCTCACTATTGGTCTAAATGTCATCCTCCAGAAAATCTTACTGCTGATGATTATTCCAGGGGGGGATAATTTTAATGTATTTATAACCCAAATGACTAGATGATTTTACATGGTCATATGGTCAAAAATATGTATTATTTTCTAAATCAAATATAATTGGGGTTGCAGACATTACTTTTAACTTTATATTTTGATGAAAGCCATGACATAATGATTTCAAATGATAATAATAAACTTACCTCTATTCAATTATTAATTCATTTAAGTGGACATGAACTGACTGTAGTCTTGTTAACCAACTTCATCATTTTTGCTGTAGCCCCAGTTTAGTTCCACCTCAAATATGGGTAGAAATTGTCTCATGCCCTTTTCTACAGCATGGAGTTTTGGTTTGGGTTTGAGTCTACAGTATACCAAATCAGCGTCATGACCTGGTGTGGCCTCATTTTTTGTATGTATCTACTGTATATTCAACACTTTTAATTTCATAATACCACATAAGACTATCCTCCCATAATGTGTCGTTATCTAGAAGACATGCCAGGACACAAACTTAGTTCACGGTTTAAAACGGCTCAATTCTGTGGTTAACAGGGTGAGTCACAGTTTTTGGGCTTCATGAAACACATTAGGATCCACCCATGAATGCTTAAATGTGTGAACAGTCAACATCAAGTCACATTGGGTCATGTCTTGAGAAGGGCGGAAAGTTTATAGAGCATCACATATTTTCAAACCCAATAAATATTTGTTTGAGTCTCTTTTGCAAAGGAGTTGAAAAAAATCAAGGCTGCACAATTTCATATCACACTTAGGATATTCAACTGTTTGGGCTTGAATTTTAATAATGCAACAGTCTTAAATACAGGTTTTATAGTCACTTTATAACGTTGTGCATTATTGATTATTCCACTGCACCAACAGCTGTACTGAGGAAATCTCAAGTCCTTAAAACAATGAGTCTTATCTGTGCTATAGGCCCCCCAGACCACCACCACGTCACACACAATAGTCTATTGACTATTGTGTCAATAGATGTGTAGTCAAGTTCAGTCTAAAATATGTCTTTACCATGGACTGTAAAAGGAGTGAACTAACCAAGCGATGACGTCATCACCCATATTGTTTGTGTTATCACAGGAGAAGTTGATAAGAGCGAAAGATCCATGGGAATCTGGAGGAAAATATGTGGGTAGCAACAACATAGCAACCAAAAAGCAAATCAGGAGCAGCGCAAGGCTCTTCTAAATTGGGGGACAGAAGGCACCTGATTGGTCAATTGTTTGGGGGCATATCTGTATCTACAAAGACAATATCAAAATCCAAAACTATGGGATGGTACTTTTTAAATGAAAATGAATGGGGCCAAAGTATTGGAGCAAAACTTTAACCATGAGGACTCCCCTGCTAGGCTTCATTAAACTAACAGGTTAGCATTGTCCATATCTATATACAGTCTATGGCCTATACCATTTGCAAAGGTATATCTCATATTATAGAGGTATAATATAGTAATCTTAACCATTGTGAGCATAAGAAGTGAAAATTAAGACCTTTCTTGTCAAGCAAAGTTTATGAATACAAATAATCCACAAGTCTTTTACAGTATTACAGCCTTACAGCCTTAAAAACAAAGCAGTTGGCAGCATCAGGTGAAAACAATAAGGATCATTAATGTGGATGTTTCAAGTTACTGTGTCTTTCCTTCCACTAAAAATCCCCAGAGGCTTCGGGGCACTTCAAAGCACCAATTTGAGCAAAAACCGAGACACTTCCTGAGCACAGTTACATCAGAGTACAGTGCAAGTTATGTAAACGATGCGAAAGACTTAATTTAGAGCTTATTATTTATTTTCTAGATATGCTTGTAAGTATCTGTATCACAAATCTGAGACTTTTAATACTCTGACAGCTCTTCTTTGAGAGCCTAGCTTTTTGTGGCTACTGGAATGATTATGATAAACTATGATAAAACATGTATATCACTAGTTTTTACATGCCTGTATTGCATGGCCTCTGTGATCAGTTCCAACAAAAGAGAGGACCACCTTCACTCAGCCAATCAGTTCTCAGCTCAAAGCAGAGTGAGTGTTAGGGCTCTTTCTTACAAAGAGATAACATGACAGCATGTTGTCTCACATTTACTTTTATAAGGCTCTTTATGTTAGGGAAAACAGAATTATATTCCTGGGTATCCAGGTTTTGGGTATCCAAGTCAAAACACGATAGAAAAAGTTTAGAAATACACTTAAATGTGCATCAAACCCAGCGATATGTGTAGAAAATGTTTCAACAAAATAGGAAAATCAAATTACTTACAATGTTGACCTGCAGGGGTTCAGACCCCGGTCTCAACAGACGTCTCCTTCTGCAGCTGCCGGTCCGGAGCCGCACAGATGAGGACTGCCCAATGTCTTTCAATAGAAACAGTACATTTTTATCAACTTAAAACATTCTCCATCCAAAAATAGCACTAATGAAGCATGTGTTTACCTGACTGTGGGAGTCTCAGAGTTGCCAGGGCTGTTAAAGTGCTGCTGGGCAGAGTCAGGGAGCGACACCGCTGAAGGGAGGGTTTGAGGGGGGGCTCCAAAGGGGAAACCCCTGGGGGTCGGGACAAGGCCTATAGGGGACTCAACAGTTAGGATCCACCCATGCCCCAAAAGGAGAGCTCTAACAACTTTCACACAGACACACAATTAATGCAGTTACCTGCAATTAGATGCAGGTTCAAGAAAGTATGGACTGTTTGTAGTTTAGGTGCATTTATTTAATATGTTTTTGTTTGTTTTAAGAATTTGAACAAGGATATTACCCTAGTCTGTGGCTAATATTTAAAACTGGGACAAATAAAAACAGAATTGTATTCAGCACGAGTAAAGCGTATAAAGCTTTACCATTATCCCATTAAAAGACTGGACTAAAATTTAAAACAACTAGACATAAAATTTGTTTGGACCCAATATAGTCTTTTTCTTTCGAGGTTCCTAACCCTATAGTTAGGGAACCTTAACTGGTTTTATAATTTATGTCTGTATAGGCTGGTCCCAAGAATTTTCCCCTTGTGGAATAAATTAAGTTCTATCCCAGGCATGCCCCAATTTAGGCCGACAGGGCATATGTGGATCTGTTCCTCGCTAACAGAGCCTTGCCAGCATTCAGTGTCATCCAGAATATAGAACCATTGGAATCCATGTGCTGTATTTGTATATAATGATCATTTGTCTGATTGTCCCACACAATACATGATGCTAATGTAGCAGTGGTGTGAATCAATATTAACCAATCATACACCATCATAATCCCTTTTGTTGTCCATAGTTAATCATGGTTAATTAAAGTGGCCTAACAACTTATAAAGTTTGGGCCTCCCTAAGCTATCCATTGGTCAATTCCCGCCATGCATGTTCAGCCCACATTCAAACTCTAAAGTCCCAGTATAACTCTTATTTATTCCTGTTTTGTTTTGCCTGTTGTAAAGTCCAGCACTGTTCTCTTCAAACCCCTTTATGCGCAGCTGTAAATACAAGTATCTGAAGCCTGCCCTGGTGCCTTGATCTATGTGCACGGCCTGGAGCCAAACCAGATCACACCATATATCATACTAAGCTATTGCAGGTTAAAACACAAACAGTGTAGGGTGCAATGAGAGGAACAGCGGCATGGATGCGATGAGGCAGAAAACTGTCCACAAAGACTTACAAGCCGCATAGTACGAAGCATGAGGAGGTTAGCTGAGGGAAGCACAGAAATACAGTGTAAAGGGGCAGAGCGTGCATGTATTGTTGCAGCATAAATACTGGGTTAGTACCATAGGCTGCCCTTCAAGAACTCCTGTGGATTCATAATGGGACAGAGCTATTTTTAACCAATGAACACAGCTGGAGACGCTCTCTACGCTTGCACCTATCGATAAAGTAACAGGCAATTCTACATACCGCTGTCAAGTTGACAAATTGCAAATATTTGTCGGGATGTATATTGAAATTGAAATTGTATATATAGTGACAAGTGGTGAAACTATGTTAATTACTTTTTGACTGCTTGTATGGATATGGATAGGGACGTCTGGGCATCTCTGCTTAGGTGACCATACATTATCTGTTATTGTATGTAATTGGTTTTGCTCTCACAACCTGGTACAATGCATTTTCGGCTAATGTTTTTTGTTCGCTGTCCATATAAAGAAATAAGAATCATACCATACCAATGGATCAAGTTTGTCATTAAGTTTTCCTTGATAATGGGCAACACAAGCCCATATATGTTTAAAGAAGTCATTTATTTTGATTAATAAATATGAAATCTGTAACTACAACACCATATCGTAGGATTCAATGTATCCTATAGTATAAATTGTATCCTATTATTCCGCTAGAATAATCAATACATGTGCAAACTAAAGCTTATATTTCGTATTTCCATACAGGATGTCATACATATTATCACATGTTCGGACATCTTACTCTGTGGTGTAGCTCGAAGAACTGCGTCTCCCTAGTAACACTGGTCTCTATGACAGAACAGGGCCTGGTCCGAGCTGTCCCTCTTTGACCTGGGGAGAGGTGCATGCTGGGAACCCGTCTGCCCTTCCTTCGGCACAGAGAGCCCACCTCGGCGTAGTGGTTGTAGTAGTCGCGTGCTTCCTCGGGTCTCTGGTCTAGGATGGCCGAGGCGGGACGGGGCCGGAGGCGGCTCAGTCGAGAAGAGCGGTCCAGGCTGGAGTGGTGCACGCTGGGACCAGGCTGTCTGACAGAGATGCCTGTCTGCAGGGCAATCTGCTCACACAGCTGGGATTGGCACAGACACTCAGGGTTGGGCTCACAAGGGGACTAAGAAACATTATTTTGGAAATGACAGGAGATACGCTATGATTTTGTCGACCACTGCAAAATATTATCAGTGTGTATTTGTAGAGCAATTATATTGTGTGAATAAATAGTTGTATCTATTGCACATGCAATCGATTCAAAATTGCAATTTTAGTGGCCGCAAAGTATGCAATTATTTACGTCGCAAACATTTCTTTATAACCAGCAAGTGATTTTGTTGCATATTCAATCAATTTGGCTAAATGAGCTGTCTCCCTGAGTGCATTTTGACAGCATCATCTGCTAAGTTAGTATTAAGCAGTATTAAGTCAGAACTTGCTTGTCATTTAGTTTCCTCAAATTGAATTTAATACAATTTCAATGTTTTAATTCCAGTTTTTGGTTTATCAGAATCAGAATTACATGTCTATAAAATCATGCAGTCTGAGTATCTATCCAATCACACAGTTGTTTTCATTCCTTCATAATTCATTGACAGTTGAGATGTCACAATGTCAAATAAAGATTGCGCATGAGTATTGGCTCTACGACAAAGTGAGAAATACAGTTTTGTATCTAGTCCAGGCTGCTTAAACCTCAGTACAACTTTTCACATTACTATAGCCCTACTAAACAGCATAAATTCAAATATAGTTGTGTGCACTTGCATAATCAGGCCCAATGATAGTGCGCTGGGTCCCGAGATGTCACATTGCATTATGTCATGCAGAGTTTGGCCTAACGTGTCCTGACTTGGTGCGACAAGAAGGGGGTGACTAATGTCTTCAGTGAAGTGAGGAGCGAGGGCTGCCTCACTAACCTCCAGGCCTCCCGCACACACACACGGCCATCTCTATGGGAAAATAAAGCCAGTTTCTCATCCATCAAATAACAGGAAAAAGTGCTGTTTTGAAACTGAAGTCTCTATGGTGGCCAATAGAGGGAGCAAAAGGACACTGTAACTCCTGTCCTAATGTCTAGGTGTGCCAAAAATCTTGTTGTATTTGTTTTCAAGTAATAGTTTAAATGTTTGTAGATCAACAGGTGAAATGGGAAGAGTATGTTTCCCTCATGATAAAAAGTAGGGTTGTAACAATCAACAATTATCAATCTAATTCAATCAATACTAGTTAATTTTGTAATATAAATACATGTTTGTAATGAATAAAAGTGTAATAAACTACTCCTACTACTACTAACTTCTAACAGACATCTACATTAATATGATTTTGAGGCTCAACAGCGCAGTACTGACAGAGAAAGAATGTTGGAATAAGTGTGTAAACATTTAAGAATTTAAGTTTCATTAATATGTTTTTGTTTTAACTTTTGTTCTTGAATAGTTTGGATGTCTTGCGTAATGCGGGTCAAATTTATACAAAAGCATTCATTTGTGATCAAAGCAACCAATCAATCTAAGATACAGTTATTAGTTAAATTATTGGTAGATTTATTGAACTCAATAAAGCATCTACTATCATAATGGCCATTGATGCTACTAATTGCAATAACTAACAAATATCCATCATACTCAAACAATATTTGAGAAATGTTTTGAAGCATTTAGCGATGACAATGAGTTTGCTGATGTTATCGTGTGAGTAGCTGCAATGAGATGAGGTTATGAATGTGGTCATTATTCCACACAGTTACTTCCAAAAAACAAAATGTCAGCTTTGAAAAACATAAAGTATGCTTTGTATTTTGTGGCACATACCTTAAATATTTCTTCAGTAGAGTTGGAGGCTGGGACACTATTGGTTGTACTGTTTTTGTCACAGTGTTGTGATTGGGCATTTACTTCCTGTATCTTTGTGGTGTCAGGTGGAGCATCCCTGGAATCCTGCTCATTTCCTGCTTGTCCCTCGGCCCTTTCCTCCTGTGTCTTTAATGGATCCACAATGACTTCTGCTTCTGTTTTATTGTCTGCACTTACACCATTTTCCAAGATATTATTGCCCTCTATGTGCTGGTTTTGAAGGCCGTTATGAGTCTGACATCCTCGTTTGTGAGATCCTTTTCTGGGACGTCCCATGGTGTCACTGGTGAAGCTGCCTGAGGATTTGGTGGTGCGTGGAGAGGCGGGTGTGTCTGTGTGGATGGACAGGGACACACTGTGGATGTTGTTGGCTGTGCGTGGGGCTCGTGGGGAGCTCACTGGGCTCATTTCTCCCTCTGGAGGAGAAAAAGAGCGTGTGGTGGTTCGCCACTTTCGAGCAGTTTCTGCTACACTGTTGAAAAACTTGAATAATCCCCCAAAGTGGCCCTTTGTGTCTGGGTGTTTAGGCAGAGGCTGTTGGAAGTCCTTTACACTCTCAAAGTCCACAGAGCCAAAGTCAGAGTCTAGCGTTTTGTCTAAAGAAGGCAGCTCTGACTCAAAGCTCTTCTCTGAGTATGCTGCACCAGCCTTCCCCAAAAGGGAAATCCTCCGCAGGTAACTCCACACATCTTTGTGTTTCCTTGCTGCACCTCGGTGGGTGCTGGGACAGTCTCTGATGACCGCCTCCTCACATCCGGGCACCTTGTTACAGTTGGATGAATTGTTATGGTTTCTCTTAGTGTAACAGACCCTCTCTGAAGGTTTAACTCCATTCTGAGCAGCAGAGTCTGAGACAATGGGCTGGGGCGTCTCTGTAGGAGCAGTGAGGTCCAGATCTTCAAATGAACAGTCAAAGTCCACTGTGTATCCAGCGTATGAGTGCCTCTTACTCCGATGTCGCAGTGTACCCTTGCTGAGCTGCTGCGGCGTGCCAATGTTATGACAAAAAGATTCCTCATCCACCAAAGAGCTGCTGAATTTTGTGGATAATTTACCCTTACTCCTGAACACAGAGGGGGATTTGAGTTTCTTGAAGGAGCGTACTTTGTCAGCAAAAGAGAGTTTGGGGGTGGCAGCTTCTCCAGGCAGGATCATGGAGTGAGGTCGTCTATCCAGTTCCGGGATGGTTCTCTTTCTGTTCAGAATCCTCCAGATGCCCCCTGTGGTGCGGGACCTGCGATTCACCTCTTGTCTGTCTCGGATAGGACAGTCCCCCAGAGCCTCTGTGGAAGCAGGCTCTTGAACACACACAGAGCTGCTCTCATTAGCTACGTCCAAAGACACAGTAAAGACCTTGTTGACAAACCCATTGGGGTCGGTGCACTCTGGGGCAGAGCTGTCGGTCAGCTCCATAGTCACACTCCTCTGTGTCAGCTCTTCATCATGTGTCTGCCACTCTTCGCTCTCACCTGAAACCACGAGCACAGGGTTATGGGTGTATTGATCAAGGGTACATCTTATCACTTTGTGTATATCAAAGTGATAAGAACTTTCTTAGCATTCCCTATAACTATAACTATAGTACTAAATCAGGAAAATTGCACACGCTATCTTAATTTACGTCTGGGTTAACTCACAACTCTACATTAGCATGCTATTTATGACATTAGTAATTTAGTAATTTTACTACAATGGTCTTAAGTTTTTTTATACAATAGAATCAACCTGAGACAAAATGGCAAACTATAATTAAATAATGGTAAATGTACGAGGTTTTTTTAAGTGCAGTTTGGGTGTTCAAAGTCTATAATTAATGTTTAGCTTTATTTAGCGGCAAAATAAGTAAACCAATTAGTTTCAGTATATCAGGACTCACAGGTGTGGGAAAACTGAGACTGACAGACTGGTGCAACAGTGCAGTGGTGTGTTCGTTGTATCAGACAGTAGTAGTGATCACCGAAGGGAT
>JAPMNZ010895574.1:0-11456 GCA_029875035.1 Pomatoschistus microps
TTTGATTTGTATTGCGCTAAATGACCCCAACAGTCGTCTTGGAGTTTATCACAGTATTGTCAATATTGTGTGTGCGTGTGTGTCCAAATACTCTAGAACTGTACATGAGCTGTAATGCAATGACTTTTCTCTGGGTGGTGAATACACGCTCTATTCTCCTCCACCTGGTTTATTGTATAGCTATTTATTCGATTTATTTTTTGAAATATACATAAATATGAAGTATAACTCATATATATATATATATATGAGATAGAGATAGAGATAGATTCCTCTGGTTTAATCTCCTTTTTTGGCAGTATTTAAGAGAATAATGAATAGATCCAATTGAATGTATATTATGATCATAGGTGTTGGAGAATATTATAGATGTCTATGTCACTGAATCAAGAATACATCAAATAACAAAACTGCAGGAACATTTGCCTGTTCAATAGTCTATGAATGAGTTAAGAGGAGCTTTTAAGGGACACTACAGACTAAAATCCACTGATCTAGGGCACTTTTCTCTCTGCAGTGTGAGTGTGGAGTTTCTTCGTCTGCCGCGGTCCGCAGTGATGATGGAAAGCTACTGGAAGCTGGAGGAGCTGCTGGGTCAATGGTCAAAAGCTCGCCTCAGATAAAGGATATCGGTGAAATGAAGGCGCTGGTGAGTGGGCTTTCGTCTCTCACTCCCATCTCTAAAGGTCAAGGCACAATTTAAAACAACACGACTGTTCTTCCGGGCATTTCTAGACTTATTTCACAGCAGAGGAATAAAAGAAAGTTTGAACCTTTTCGTAATGGCATTGTTGTTTGATCCCCTTAGGCTGGCTCTGAAGGATTTGTAGTGACATTGTTGCAGAAAGTGTGACGTTCACTCAGTTTTGCACCTGTTGAAACATTCTCCCAACTGTTAAGGTTTACAGAGATTGATATGATGCAAATGTATCTCTAATAAATAAGTTATAGGCACTCTATGTAATATACAGGTTTTTGAGTGTGGGTACTTGGAGATAGAGTTACAATACCAGTTTTTTTTTTTTTTTACAGAGAATGTGATACATCTGATTAGGTGATGCCATATACCTGAAGCTGAGTTTCATAATGTACAGTTTTGTGCACTCTGTACCAGTATCAAGCTGTTTTAATATTCATTGTGTGGATAGGCCTTGTTAGCTTATTGTGGTGGTCAACCTACTGCACGCTCTGGTCTCTGGAACTAGGGGAAAAAAGTCATACAATTATTGTGGCTGCTGGGAGATAAGCTTGTTGCATATAATTTTGAATTCATATTTTTAGATGCCTTTTAGGCCACGTTCAATTGGGATATTTGAGCCCGCTTCCAAGATTATTCTTTCTTATTACTCAGTTAAAGTCATTCATACAAATACACAGTAATACATTTTTACTTCACTCGGAAAGAGAAAGCTTGTATTTCACTGAGCCATCTTGTGTGTATTCTCTCTGCACTGTTAATCGTACCAGCAGCAGATTTAGATCTTCCCGTAACACTTATCCCACCTCACTACTTACCAAGACAAGAGGGGTCTTTCCACCCGCAAATGGATCTGTGTCAGACATCAGCCTCTAAATCAGGCCTTAATGGCGAAAATGAATAGATTCCCACAGCAGGACGAGGAAGCGGAGAGCAGTGAGTGACAGTGGAGCAACAGACGGGGAGATCTCGCTGACCGGCGTGTTTACTCTCTGGACACTTTCAGCCAGAGATGTGAGAGGCTCAGACTGGATTTATTGCCCTCCCTGTCCGCAGTTATTAAGTACAGCCCTGCACAACGCCTCCAGCTTTTTACAACCTTCAAAACTGCACATAACGCGGGCTGAAGAAATAAACCTTCATCAAGTCTTATGAGCGTAAATATATAAATAGCCTTTTTAAACTTGGTCATCAGGAGTTACAGCAGCGTGTGACAGCGCACATCCCCAGGCGACGTGTGAGGAAAAAAGTAAGCATAGGTTGCCTTCATGTGACGTTACAACATTCTAAAGGGTCTTTAGTTTAGTGGTGGTGGAGAGCTGCTGAAAAGTCTTTACTGGTATCTATGGTAACAGTCAATAGTCGAAATTAGTTAAAATTAGTTTTCAGCCAATTTCGACATTGATACATGAACTCTTACAATTTTTTTCCAAATATTATCTCCTAAAAGTGTTGAAGTGGGTACAATATTCAAAAAATACACGTGCATGATTTTGGCCATGTTCCAGCTTCTTCATTCTGACATAAGATACCGTTCACTGAGATGTAGGACATCTCAATATGCTAACCGCTTCTCACAATCTATTTTTAGTTTAAACAAAGTTTTGTAAGGATCTTGCACTTACTCGTTTTGTTGATTGATTTCACAGTGACATTGTTTCATGTGCTTCTTAGCTTGTTTTTTTTGATATATATTTGTCTGGTGCACACGGGGGAACTTTTGTACATGTATTCCAATGTGGTTTTACTGCAAATTGCAAATCAAAATAATCTGAATCTGAAAAACTGCCAGACAATAGAATAATGCTGCTGGTTTGCAAATCTAATCACTTTCAAATAATGAACTGGAAAAACATCTGGTCATCTTTTTCAGTGTGTCTTTTCAAAATTGCCTCTTTCCCATAGAGTTGCATTGGCACCTGCCCTCCCATTGAAATAGAATTCTAGAACATTAACGCAACATACCAAAAAAAAGAAGCATCTAACCTCCTGCGTCTGTGGTCAGGCCGCAGCTGTCACCTGACCACATGTTGCGAACAGGAGGGTTTGGTTCTCATTACTGCACTTCCAGCTCCACATTCAGCTATTTAAATAAACATCAGCAACCGCAGCACGGCCCTCACATCATCCACTTCTCTTTCTAAGTCCTGCGCCAGTGGACAGCTCGGCCCGATTCGCTCTGTTTCCTCCTTCCACTGCCTGATGGACGCCCCGGGACTAGTTTCTCCCACAGAACTCGCAACTCGGCCAAATAAACAGATTGCAGTAAAAATTAGGCCTGACGTGTGTGTGTGTGTGTGTGTGTGTGTGCGTGCGCGCGCATGTGTGTATGTATGTAAGGGCCAGGTATCGATGGCAAAGTAATAGTAACTTCATTGAGTTTCGGATAATGAGCAAGTGATATGGGTTTTTCATGGCCATGCCTTAACTATACTGAATGTTTAAAATACTGTTATGTCGCACCCAAAATTGATATTGTTTGAATTTGTTACAAACACATCAAAAGTCAGCAAGCCTTTTCTGTAACTACAAATGTTGGGAGCAGTGTCGTCACATTTTCTCTACTTTCATCTTTTCAACTAAAATAGGATTTCTGGCTGGAATTATTTGCCTGATGTATCGACAAATCACTCCTCCAGTTTTATATAACCAGTATACAGCACCAGTATACAGCAAGCTGAATGTATTGCTGATGCAGAAAACACAACTGTGGATAAACATGCATTATTTTTGTATTTTTTTTTACCAATGTTGATGTTTGAATTTCACTGCTGCGAAACTAAGCGCAGAGTCAGACGTCGGGCACTGGTGGTAAATGGTTTTCTTCTTGTGCACTAGGGGTTCTCTACTGTTTTGTAAATGTATCCTTTGTTTTTTGGTCCAAGTCTGTCTTTGGTTTTAATATAATTTCCATCCAAAACAGGTATGGATAGCATTCATTCAAAACACATTTTTTGACTCTTTGATTGACCCACAGGTAAAACTGCATTATCATAGAGCAGCAAATAAAGCAGCATCTACGTCGTGCTTCCTGTCGAATCGCATGAGCTCATAGACAGACGAGCACAGATCCACATCTGGTTCTGACAGCTGTTAGATTATTCACCACAGGACGGTCAAACAGTGGGAAAACACATGCTAGCATTGAATTGTTTTATGTTTTACTCCTAACCTGTCTTTATCGTAGTTTACTCTAACAATTGCTTGTTGCCTTGAAGGTGTCAGCGCTGCAAAAGGAGCTAGCAGAATTGGAGAAGATCAATGGGGAACTGGAGGAGCAGGTTGACATAAACAAGGCTCTGTACGGCGAGGAGATTGCAGATCTGGAGGTGCGGCGGCCATGATTGTAGTAATCATAGGATGTAATGGACCACTGCCTTCCACTGATTCTGTCATTTAATCTCCCATCGTGCGCGTGTTGTTCAGTGCACTGTAGACGAGATGAAGCACCAGGAATCTGAGCTGCAGTTAGAGATGAAGGAGCAGTGTGAGGATTACAAGGAGCTGCTGCAGGAGAAGATGGCCCGAGACATGGAGATCACTGCGTACAGGTCAGCACACATATGTTTGTCACAGAGAATTTCTTCTAAATACACTTCAATTCCATTCAATTCCATTTATTCATTCTTGTGTAGCCCTAAATCACAACAGTAGTTATCTCTGAGGACTTTACACAACACAGATCTGAGAATGAAACAGTTCAAACACAAGAAATAGAACAGAAAACAGGTTGGTATTGGTCCATAAGGAGCAGATGACCAATGTCCATGTGTTGATAAAGGTCCTTTAATGTTGTTGAATGTTGAGTGTCCTTCTAAGACTCTAACAGACCCTCCTGCATCAGCAAGGAGTCGTAAATGTTGTACCTTGGCTTGCTCAGGGTTCTTTAAAGTCTTGTGAAGTCTTAAATGCAGTAAATTGATGAATTTGGAAAATATATCTTTAAAAGTCTTTGAAGAAGACTTTTTTTTTCCCCCTACACCTCAAAAGAGTACTTTAAATCTCTGTCTAAGAGGCACATTTTGGCTTTCAACACCAGGTAGCAAGATGTTTTATTATTTTTGATAAATTTTTGATTTGTATACACATAATTTTGGTATTATTATGTGTTTTTATTATTGCTGTTTTCACTTAAAAACATTTAATCTTATGGGAGAATAGACAACTATTAAAATATGCCAAGAGAAAGTTGAACCAGTGGCAAAAAAAAAATCTGGATTTCCAACAAGCCTCACTTGGGAAAACAATTTCACATGGATCAATGATAAGGAATGATGGCAGGATACAATTAAACATTGCTAAAAGTCTATTTTGCATATTATGTTTAAAATGAGTGAAGTAATACTGCTTATGTAAATATGTATTCGTAGACTATAAATGTGCTTGTAGGTCATCCGTATTCATCCTGACCCCTGACTCAAAACCACACACAGACTCTATTCTATCATACCTCCATCGTTTAATTAGTTGTTATTGAGAGTGTCACTCAACATCTCAACCAGAACTGGACTCTATTCCAATAAAAACACTCTTATGATTATGAGTGCTGATCAAAGCTGACCTGTCACCACCACCGCAGGCTCGACAATTAAAGCCTATGAAAATTCAATGTGTGAAACTGTCTTTTGTCCAGGGTCAGGTGGAAAGTGAAATGGTAAAATGTTTAAGGAAATACACCTTATGAATATACACTTCGACAATGATTGGCTTCATTGCATCATCTGTTTACGAGGGACATTCTTGATAACTGTCAGTGGAAAACCGCATCATTGTTTTTGGCCCCAGTGACGAGGGTAAAGACAATTTCCTTTTTGTATATCTAATATTGTCAGCTCCATCTGGACATCCGCCAGCTCGACAGTAAGATATTTTGGCAAACAAAAGGCTGACATCACAGGGTCACAGGAAACAGCTTCTGAATATGAGGCTGTTTCCTGTATTTGCCCTTGAGGAGGACTCAAGACATGAGAGACTTCTTGACCATCTGTCTTTGTGGTATGTGGAGTGACGCACGTCAACCTGCGGCCACAATCCTCCTGCCATTGTCCAGTCACCCACAGTGTGATCCCTGAGGCTGTGTTGCTCTGGGCCGCTGTAGTCTCATTAGAATTGACAAACAGGACCTCACACTGTCTGGACAGAGCTGGACCAGAGCCAGCACCAGTTAAGAGCAGTCTCTGCCAATACTCACACATTCACACAGTTTTGATGCTCCACAGCACTTGGTCAACATGTCCTTCTCTCTTTATTTACTCTAGGTTTTTTCAGCCGTGATTAACAGCATGAATAAGAAATGAAAATGTCTCTCATTTATTTTTACTGAAGTGTCTGCACGGTATAGTTGTAATGACCCTGGCTGCCATTAGCAGGTGCTTTATGGCCTGTGAACGCGCCGCACAGTGTCTGGGTCGATGCTCATGGCTAATGTAAAGCTGTCATATAACATCCTTACTCATATAGCGGAAAATGTAGCGGTGTCCTCGGATTCAATTATACAGTAAAGATGTGGTTTTTCGTGTGAGTGTTTTTTAGATCTACATTGTCGTAACGCATGTTTTTATTTTGACAGCATTTGAGTGGAAAAAGCAGAAACAGAACCAAATTTTACAAATAGATATTTAAAAATGCTTTTTATTTTTATTTTTCTAAAGTAATCCGGTGAAAATGATAGTGACCTACTGCGCAAGGTGTGGGAGACAGGGCACTGAGTGTGGATGGTTCAGAAGCGTCTTGTATCTGTGGAGCTGGCCGAGCAATGCAGAGTGCCAAGCTCATGCACGCCTACAGTGGAGACCCCTTGTTTTGGTTTTTTGCGTGAAGAATGCACAACAAAACCCGAACTTATGCATGCTATGTCTCGCTTTTATACAGGGGTCTGGTGGAGGAAGAGGAGAGGAGATGGTGCATCCTGTGATCTGGGCCCAGGAGCAGAGGAGCTGTGCTGGCTTTGTAGACTGAGACTTTGTTAAACACCACATCTCACAAAACGTCTGGAGAAAAGTAACATTAAACACACACCACTGAAAGCATTACAATATGGCTGCATTGAATAAACGTAGCAACAGTTAAAGCTAAACCATGAGAGATTAGCATGTCTGCGTAGCTAAGCCGGGTCATTGATCACAGGGCCACAGCAGATGACCCCTACACCGTGAGAGAGATGTCTGTTATAGTGTGGTGCCATGACTGTGTGTCCACCTAACGTCTGCTAGTGATACGTTCTTCTAGAGCCTTTTTCTACAGGCCTGCTGATAAGATTCATAATAAGTTTTGTCCAGTTTTTGTTCAAGCGGTCACACACGGCGACATTCTGTGCAGATAAGAAGCCGAACAAAGCTCAGTGGCTCCAAGCGTCACAGTGGCTCAGATACAGCCTGGTCCATCAGTCAAACAAGACCTGATTACGGCTCTTAACCCCTGCCCTCTCCAGTGTTAACCAACAGACTGACATCTCTCTCTCGGCTTGAACAGCACATTATAACACATACAGTCATAAATTCAAGTCCCCTCCAAGTGTTTGTTTTGTAAATGGTTCATAGAGCTCATTTGTGCACCTGGACTTTTTTCTTCAGTTCAGCTTTCTGCTTTCTTCTCACTTTCTGCTCATTATAGGAGTGCATGAAAGAGTTCACTATGTTGTGGTGGAACAATGTTTGAGGTTATGTCTCAAGTTAGAATGCTATTGAATAAAGCTGAATAATGCTTCTAAATGATGTCCTTGTGATGTTAATATGGCGTTATTCCAGAATCATCACATTCATATTTAACATGAAACACAGCCATGTTTACTGACACATTTCTTAGTGTAGGTGAGATAAGATAAGATATACTTTATTGATCTGGTGATAGACGTGTAAAACTATATAATACATTTAAGTTAATAAAAAACTAAATAATAGTAATAAATAATCTGTAATAAGTCATAAAAGTATTGTAATGATTGAGCCCTCAACACAACCCTCATTTATGCACAACATCAATTAGTCAATCAATTTTACAAAACCAGGACAAAGAAAACTAAACAATTAGAAGTAATTGGTCCAAGCCAGGGAAGAGGTACTGATCCTGCAGCAATAGAATAATTATTTTTGTGTGTGGTGAAACATGCATCTTTGTGGAACCTTTGTGTCTCACACTTTTGTACTTTCCCAGCCAATGCCCATGTCCCTCCTCACAGGCCTCAAAGCGGTGTCATAAAGATAAGATGCTCCTAATAGCAAGTCGGATAAGATTAGACCTGCCCTGGCTCTGCTGTCTCAGATCGGCCGAGTGTCTTCAGTGTGAGGAGGGAACGCTGCTGAAGCGGTAATTGTCCTGACACGGAGCATGACCATTGACTGAAGCAGCGCGTTACAGACCACATTCTGCTAAGGTCAACAGCATTTGCAAATACAGTAGACCTGCAACCCCACACAGACCCTGGGAGAAACATGCAAACTCCATTCAGAAAAGTGCAGACCTGAGCGACATCAGTAGGAGGGTGTTACAGCAGATTATTTTACAGCACCTGGAGGAAACCTATATGCTTTTTGCTGTGCTAGAAGCACAAGTGCTAACCGATTTGCCACCATGTCACCCATTTAGATCCAAAAAAGACAAAAGGTGGAGGAATAACAAGTTTTTATATGTAATTCCCACTTTCAGTTCAAATTTGATCAAAACTGAAGTCTGGAAGACAAATACGGCACCAGACACTGAGGTTCATCGTTGCTGATGATCTGCCAGGCTGCTATGCAATGGTGCTCTGAAATGAAATTCATTTTCCATTGCACAGAATTCTTATTAGGCATGAAATATTCAGCAACAGGTCCCCATTATCTTTTCATGGCATTGTCCATCTCTGCCATCCAATGAGATTATTTGAACAGACAATATTGCCATAAACACACAGAATTCCTCTTGCTGTCGTCACATCTATAAATACATTGCAATTGGTTTCATCCTTGTGCTGTATCTGCTCTGGGGATAATGGGGATAATGAAGAAAACACGCTTTACAAAACTTCTGAGCCCTCAAAGATGGAAGCACTCATGAAAATGCTTGCCTTTCATGAAGGAATTTTAAAATTATTTCTCCAACTCTTAACCATACTTAGTATTGGATTTTGCAAACAAAAATCTGTTTAACTATTTTTATGATGTGCTCCATTATTTTGTTGTTCTGAAAACAATTTTCCATGAGTCGTTTTCAGAGCCAGTAATTGCAAATCCACCAAAACAATGTAAATAACCCATTTAAATTTCACTTTTCTCCTGAGCCAATACAATTACAGTACTATTTTAATCGTCTCTGATCTTTTAAGAGCCATTATGTGAATAGCAAACATGTGTCTATAAAAGTAATAACTCTCATGTGGATTAAAGTTCCAACATGCAGTCTTCTTCTGATGCAGTCTTCTTCTGATGCAGTCTTCTTCTGATGCAGTCTTCTTCTGATGCAGTCTTATTCTGATGCAGTCTTCTTATGATGCAGTCTTATTCTGATGCAGTCTTCTTATGATGCAGTCTTCTTATGATGCAGTCTGCTGATGATGTCTGTGACAATAGCATGTTCCTCTGAGCCTGATAAAGTGTGTAGGTGACCCTTTTGCCCCGGTGCCCCCATCCACAGCCCATGACAACTGAGAGAAATGCACATTAACCTAAGAGCTGCCCTGTGACATGCGGTGGCCCCGGGCAGCACCGGAGCGGCTCTGCCCCCTCTCACCCACAATTTGATTTTGAGCCTCTACTTTCAAAAGCTGAGTCATGCACCACTGAACGGAGAATGGCTTGCTCTCTTTTATTTCCTTTTTTCTTTCGTGCAGTTTCAGATTGGACAGAGGAGTGGGGAAGGACAAAGGTGATAGTCTGCCCAACACCAACAAACACTAGTCAGAGCTGGAAATAAATGAAAGGTATTCGTTTTATAGCACAAGACTGAAGCTTTTAGGTCAACACTTAGGTCCTCAACCATCAACTCATCTTTAGATCAGCTTTATCAGACAGTATAGTGAGAAAGAGAGGACCACTCTCACTCCGCCTTCAGCCTAAAGAGTCAAATAGTCACTCACAGGGCTCTTTCTTTCAAATGCAAAATATAAAATTCTTACTAATTAGATGAACACAGCATCTGTGTCTGTTTTATTTACAAAATTATACTTTATTCTTTCTGTTGGGACAAACATCGTGCAGTGTTGGCCATGTTGGATCATGTGTTCCAGTTGTAACAACATAAGTGAATAGACAAATGTAGGTTTGTCAATTAAAACATTAGACAGCATAATCAAAAGGACAGTAAATGTTTTAGTTTTGTCTTAGAACGTAATGGTTAACCATATCAAATACTTCAAGATTCAAAAACACAGCACGTCATTTTGTCGATTTCATAGCTCTAAAACAAAGAAGGATTTATCAACATGATCAAGATTCATTTGGAGCATGCCTTTTTCCTTTCTTTGGACACACACAATTCTGATTGGTAATTGGTGATCTGGACCTTGTTTTTCCGCCCTCTACCTCAAGGACCTCCGCTGTTCTGGAAATGTCTTGAAGGTTCCTCCAGTTAAGACGAGTGCAACCAGATTAAACCTGAGGTAATGCAAGCCGTGATCAGCTGTTACCTCTGGATAGGTCCCTCTAAAATACCCCGATCCCTCCAGGTTCACCCACACAAATAAACACTGTCTTCTTCCAGGACATAAGTCATTTATTACAGTCTCTTCAAGGCAGCGACGACGTGCCCAACCGGTCCACTGTTTAGAAAGCAAATAAACAACCAGAGCGCCGGGTCAAATCAAGGAACAAAATAAGAACAGTGCAAATATACAAAGGAGAATGAGCTATTGAGAAAGTATTTCCTTAACAAGAGGAGAGCGCATAATAAATTAAGGGGCCCCAATCCCAAGAGACGCAAAGGGCACGTAGGGTACTCGGAAGTGGGCATCCTTTACTTTATATAGGATTGAAATATTCCAGTGTGGGAGCAGCCAGCGATACAAGTCCCTTGGGAAACTCTCATTCAGATTCTTTATAACATTGTATGCGTTTACAATAAAAATACTGGTAGTGTGACCGTGGCTTTTCCAGTCTCCCATCTTGTCATCGGGGCAGTTAGGGCCCTCCTTGTATCTACAGAACGGTGTAACTGAGGAACTGCTGACAGGAGTAACCCCAAACTTACCCCACACTCCCTCACGTCTGTCCCAAAGCAGGTGGCCAACGCGCTCGCTCCGCATTACTACTGCTGCTTATCTTTCACCCAGCATCTTTAGAAAAATGATGTGGGGGTTTTTGATACTCTTGTAGGACTGCGTAAACGTTTTGGACGGAATAAAAGGAGAAATGGAGTACTGACATATTTACACATTTCTGCTGGAAACTGCTGAAATCCTAGTGAGATCTTTCTGAACTTGTTCATAAATTGTGTGGGAAAAGTAGACCTATTGCTCAGAATGACGACCTAAACAGTGGTCACTATTTCCTGACATAGGAAGTTTAATATAGTTAGAACCTTTTACTTTGTCTGTCCTGTCAGGGAAAAACAAATCATGCTGTGAGTAAAATGTTGAGAACAAATCAGACCCAACAAGATCAGACATGTTGTATTAATCTTTTTAGTAAATCCTTGTGACTACCTTATTACTATTTCACTTTTTGAGCTGATTGGCTGAGTGGGCATGGTTTTCTTATTTTCAGTTCAGTTCAGTTCAGTTCAGTTTATTTGCCATTTGTAGTAAAAAAACCACATTGGAATACATCCGAAAAAGTCACCAGTGTGC
>JAPMNZ010895639.1:0-13507 GCA_029875035.1 Pomatoschistus microps
ATTCTGTGAGGTGAGACTTAGCTCTGGGGTGAATCCTGGTGATGTCATCTTGAAATACTAGTGCAGCCAATTGTAAGTTTTCAATCATGACCGAAAAGTGTTTGAAGGTTGGATTTACGTACATACTCTGCAGTGTTACCGAATACTCAAATAGGAGGAGATACTGCAGTATATATTTGAGCCCAGCAGCAGTATTACAGTATTGTGTCAAACGATTCAGGGATGTACTTTCTCTCACTGGTGCAGTTTGAATACCGGTGCAGTAGTCCAGCAAGAACTGTATATTTCTATTTCCTCTTATTCCCTTTTCAAGTTTGATTTTCCTGATATGTTGCATTGCTCTTCCTACAGTACAGTATCTAACTCTGTCTTAATTCTGATAATGTTCCTTTTATTTTAGAGTCCCAAGACCCAAATTGTGCGTCATCACCAACTCAGGGCCAAAAGGAGAAAGTCGTCACCCTACACACGGTCAGCCCTCCACCACAAGACAAGAGCCCCCTCCCTAATCTATCAAAGACAACTGAAAAAATGCAAAAATCTCCACAATCACAAGAACAACTTTCAAACTTAGCGTCGTCTGAAATCTCTAAAGGTGCTCATGTGTCTTCTTCATCGGATGCAAAGAAGAGTCCCAGCTTGCCGGCCGGAGCAAAAGCAAGAAAAGCTGAGGATGTCTCCAAACAATTGAATTCAGCGTCTGGTCTTTGAGTACAAGAAACGAGTCAAGATGCAGCTGTGGTACCATGCATGACCACAGGGAGGCGTCACAGGGTCCAATTGCAGTAAGTCCTCCCTGGCTATTGTGTCTTGCAGAAATGAGCTTAAAAAACGCGCTCGACTCTTGCAGGTCCGCTGGATATCGCAATGTTCTTTGAGAAAGTCTCAGGATATAGTCTGAAAAGTGATATTTAATGTGAGAAAATGTGAGAAACTGTCTTACCATACAAGCCTGGCTTTTTGGCAGTGGTCATCAGCTGACTGGTCAACATCAGAGAGAAAGAAAAAAAAATCCTCTATATTTTATGATGATTTATTTACAATTCTGTATCTTTGCATCACTGACTGCAAAAACAGGACTATACAAAAAATGCAAATGTGAGTCCTGTGCTGGTTCTCTTTTTATTTTCTCCATTCTTTTTTACGTTTGCAACTTGCCTTACTTAATACTTGATTTGGCCTTATTGGTTGGTGATAAATTATTTACACTTGTCACATTTTAATCCAGCCTCCTTATGTTTTTTTTGGGTATATCTTGCCATAATATAATAGCCGACTAATTACTACAGAAGCACTCCAGTTGAATTTTGTATCTGCCTGTTGTCATACTATTCAAAACCACATCACACAATTTATTTACGTATTTCAAATGTCAAATTAGTATTCATTAGCTGTTTTTTTTTACTGCATTCCCATGTTATATTTTCCAACTTTTATTTTACCTATGCTTCAGTTGTATTTTGGTAAATCTTGAGTGACCGTGCCAAATATACTGAACTATACATATGATATTAACCCTACGACTTCCGCTGCTTTATTCCAAGGTCACCCGAAAAAAAAAAAAAAAGTTAATAGAATGCAATGATCCACATATTTTTGCCTTGTGTTTTCTTCCTGGTGTGCTCCTCTTCATATATTTACGTGGTGGTCAGATTTGGTTGGGACTGACGTGTTCCAGGACAGCACAAACTGTAATTTACTGTGGAGCGTTTGCCTTAGCAGACCAGTTAAGGATTTCATTTTTTTATTAGTAATATTTGAAATACTTTTCATTGTAGAAACATTTTGCAAACAGCTGTTGTTAACATCTCTTTTGACTTGATTTTTTATTGTATTTTACTTGAATCTATGGTTTCATTGAGCCTTTTTGAAAAATGTCTGTGAAAGCACATTCAACTCGATGCACCTGTAGTTGGTAGCGCTCAAAATCAAATATATGAATCTGAACAATATATATATATTTACCAGGAGGCATAAACTATAATGAGAGGATAAAGAATATATTCAATCTATCAAACTCTCAGGGTGGTTGTGTGAAATGTGTGCGTTTTGTAAGACCTCAGTTGCTAAGTCATTTTGAGAGCTAACTTGGTGTCATCTTGCTGGAGAGGTTTTTTCTACTGTCGTCATGTTTATCCTTGCCTTGCACGCACAAAATCTGTACAGACAGACACTATGTTATGAGCAGAGTTCAAATCTATAACTACATGTTTCAAATAATAAAATCTCTTGTCATAGTTCGGTCTGGGTTGGTATTTTTTCAAAGACAAAACATAACCTTGTAAGTAAGTTATCTTTATTTATATAGCGCCTCACAAAGTCACAAAGTACTTTACAATTGTTGCAGTTGTTTTCCTCCCACTCTACACACAGTGGTGGAAGCAGAGTCGCCATACATGAGGCGCATGCCAGACTTCTTGTACATGTTTGATGGGGAAAACCGGAGCGCGCAGAGGAAACCTATGCAGACACAGGGAGAACATGCAAACTCCACATAGAAAAGCTCGCCTTGAGGTGGAATTCAAACTCAGGATCTGGCTGTGAAGCAGGAGTGCTAACCACTGTGCTGCTTTACTGCCCAATGTGAAATAAATTAAATGCAACCATGATCTATTTTGTTACTGTGTCACACAGGGTCATTTGATAAAACAAAGGAAGGTTGCTCACACATAATCTGTTTTCCCGACGTTTCATTCTTAATCCAAAGAACTTTCTCAAGGGAATGAAAGCTCAGAGAAAGGGTGAAAACATTCACTTTATAATCAATGACTAAATTAGTTAACATCTGTTTCAATAATTATTTAGTTAGGATTAATCGATCAACTTGTTACAGTCCTATTAAACATAAATCTCTTGTCTTATGTAACACTTTGTATTGAAACAATTGTAGCATTTTGCTTTTCACCCTTCTCAATTTGAAGCCTATGGATGCTGTAGATTAATGCAAATCATCTGCAACAAGATGAAAATATAAATGAATGGTTATGTTATTTGTATTATTGAACACAGAGTAACTAGGACTCATCTTCATCTGAATTGTCTTCATTCTCTGGTCGTCGCAAAGGGTTTTTAGCCATGTTCTGCAAATTCTCCAATGTCAATTCTGTCATATTCCCATCCATATCCAGCTGCATTGGCTGAATGACATTGCACCTAAAAACAAACAAATCAAACAATTGTAATAAACCTGTATCACTTTTCAAAGTAGGTCATCTATTTTGACAATAATATGTCCTATCCTATAGCGCCTAAAACCGGGATGATTATTTTTTTGTAATGTTTCTTTCATTTTGTCTACTTGAGCTGCATTGATACAATGGTAATGGTATATGTTACTGGTATCAGCACCACCTGGGGACAAGTATTTTATTGGATTCCATCACAATAGCATTGAAACATATCTAAAACAAAACAAAGCTGTCCAGCAAGAAGAGGTGTAAGCAGAGGGGGTGCCAACAGAACCACTAACGACATTTCAAACAAATGGAGAGTAAAGAAGCCAAAGAGTGTAACGTATTTAAGTAAGTGTTTTCTATTTTGAGTGCGTATCCTTATATCCTTAAATATTCAATATAGCCAGTCTTTTTGCAGTTTTTACACATCTTATCCATGTGCTGCTGTTTGTCCGAGCGTGTGAGATAAACTGTAAAGTGTGCTTTTGGGACCGTGACCGACCTGGACAGTTTGTCGAACATGTTGAGCAGTTTCATTGCTTCCTGCTCTTTCTGCTCTTCTGTCATCCCTTCCATTGGATCAGGCCTGTCCTCCTCCACCACGCCTGTGATTGGGTTAATGCTGCAAGAAGAGAGCATTTTTTTTTTCATGTTAATCTTTCACTAGTATTTTAGTGCAGTGTTGAATAAAAAATGTTCGAAGTTTGTCCCATTTCACAATAAAACAACACTCTACCGCTTGACCTGCGACAGTTAAGACAGTCAAGACCTTTTTTAAATTGGCCTATTCTTTGTAATATTCTTTTTACATGTATTCTATTCTGTATTATCATTATTACTGTATGTATATATATAATTTTTTTCTAAATTCTAATTCAAAAAGTGAACAAAAATACGAACAGAACAGACAAAAAACAAAACAAAAACGCGTATGTACACATATATTTATTATGTGTTTTTTTATAATGTGTGTAATCTTATCCATTGTATAGTGTCCTTGGGTGACTTAAAAGGTGCCATAAATAAAATGAATTATAATCATTGTTTTAAGATAATTATGCTGTAACTGCAAACAAGTGGAACACGGCTGTTAGATTAAGAAGTGAGTGTGTGTTTTCTCCACTGGCTCACAGTGCTGTTGGATCATTCAAAATGTTTAACTCAATGAAAAACAGTCACCGAACCTGCGCACATGGACCTGCTGCAGCCTGTATTACCCCAGCAACAGTTACCATGGAACAGAGCCATTGTTGTGATGAGAAGAGATTATTTACCGCGTCTTGAACTCCTTGTACTCTTCTGTCTCCGAGTCTTCGTCTTCGGAGTAAATGCCAGAGTCTTGCCCTCCCCTCAGCAGACCTCTGGCAGCCAATAGTCCTGCTGCGTTGCCATATCCAGTGTACTTAATGAACCTCGAGACTGGGGGAACATATTCAACAGTGTCCTAACTTAGGCAAAGGTAATTGCTTTTCAGTTAACATAATTAATCACACTGTTACAACGCAGTTTTATTGTATTTTTTCTTCAACTTGTTTGGGCCTGTCACTGATTTTTTTGGTTTTGATTTTGCATTGTCCATGTCTTAAAGCTGGGGTACCTAACTTTTTTTATTTAAGAAAAAAATATTATAACACATGTCTTCATGTTGTGACCAATTATAAAACTAGCTGGTTATGTCTCACATTAACATGAAAACCTGTAGCTTATATTGCTTTTACTGTGCCCAATATGTAAAGAAAAAATAGTTTCTCTTCAAATTCCGCAGTTTATATACAAGTGTGCTTAATAGTCGAGCAAGTATATAGTATGTATTGTACTGTCTAATAACAGTAAAATCAGACCAAAACTTATCTTTTGCAAACTTGTAAAGAGGAGTCACTATTTGATACTTTTGGGCTGAGAGCTCAATGGCTGAGTAAGGGTGGTCCTCTCTTATTCACTTTTCTGATCTAATAATGGCCCAAAAACACATATGTGAAAACTAGTGTTAGAACCAAACTGTTATGAGAGCAAGGATCTAGTTGCAGTATTGTTTTATAAATTGAAAGTTGATTACCCCAGCCTTAAGCAGTGCAATACCACCTAATAAGTTTGAAATGATCCCCCAGAAAAATAATTTATACTATATATAATATCTTACCACTTTCTTTGCAGAGCACAAAGAGGAACTCGGCTGCACAGTCTTTGACGTCGGTGTCGATGTGAGTCATGAGTCGGACCAGTTTATTCCTCAGTGTTTCGCCCACCTCTGGTTTGTTCACCACGTCTCTCAGAGGAGGCAGCACCTGGCCCACACACACCACAACTCTCTAACACCAGCACTCTTTGCCTTTGTATCTGCTGTTTCAACTGTTTCTGCTCCTCACCTTAGAACGTAGGAACTTTCTGGTTTCTCTGTGGATACGGGAACTTTCGGTCAATAAATTCAAAGACGGAAGAAGCGTTTCTTTTAACTTCTGTTCCTAAAAAGACACGGAAAACACAGTAGGGTCCAGTAATGACAGCAAATTTTACTATTGATGAATTTAACGGCTTTCCATGTTAAATTAAGAACATCATTCAAGCTGGGGTACTTTTTCCAGACATTTTCCTAATCTCTGAACAGAAAGAGAACAAATCAGACTACAATATGCTGTCTTCATCTTATTGGAAAACTTTAAGTTATGCACACTAGTAAGAAAGAGCTCTTTGAGTCACGATTGACACGTTGGGCTGAGAGCCGATCGGTTGAGTGAGGGTGATCCATTAAATTATTCAGTTTGAAAGTTCGGTACCCCAGCTTTAAGTTTTTATGTAAATTTCTCCTGTGTGAGATCAATAAAGTCTATCTTATCTTATCTTATCTTTTATTCATATCTTGTCATACCCGGTCCATTCTCCTCTCCATAAACTCCAACAGCATGTGGACAGAGTCCATATTGACTCCCATGTACTCAATGGAAGTGGGCTGTACTTTTGGCATCAGTAGTACATCCAGACAGGATATCGGCAGGTTACCCAGCAGATTAATAGTGTGGCTATAAAGAGAAGTGAATATACATAAGACAGGCTTTCTCCAACCAATATTCACACGTACAGGGCACCAAGTAGTAATGTCCACACCTTCTACAGTCTATGACGATAGGAGGAAGTAATAATAATAATAATAATGCATTGGTTTTAAATGTGGTTTTGTGGACACTTAAAAAATGCTTTACGTCATTATTCTTTCACTTCAAACAAAATGGTGATAAACTACTACTATAGCCACAGCTGCCCTGGGTTTATTACATTTTAAATATTTTGTGAATGGCTTGTACCTGTGGAACTCCTCCGTGAGTTGTTCACTTTCAGAGTGGCTCATCAGACAGTGTCTCAGGATGGCTCCCAAATGTCTACATTCAGCAGCCTCCTCCTAAACGCACAAACCACCATCAACACATTTTATAACTACTACAAATGCATGATCTAACATCATTACCTCATCCACTTTGCGCCTCGCTGTATCAAAAGTAACATTGAAGAGGATTTTGAGTGCCTCCATAGCGAGTTCAATCTGCTGCTGGGACAGAGGGGGCAGTTCCTCGAATGGAACATCTTCAAAGCCCTTCCTGCAGGTCTCCAGTGAGTCAGGCCATGACAGATCCAGAATAGCATCCAGCTGGTTCCCAAGGAGGCGTACTCCGTGTAGCTCTTTGGCCAGCTGTGCTCTGATGTCCACTCTCAGAGCAGTCAGCTGGAAGGTTAGTCGCAAATCAAAGAAGCGTACCTGGAAATAAACAAATACTGAATTTTAGATTACGGTGCCTTAATTTTACCCCATTCACTTGTTCCACATTTCTCTGGTGGTCCTTCTAACCAAGCTGAGCCTCCAACTCTGGAGATGGCCCCCAGGAGCTGCACTGTGCCGACTGACCACTGCTCCTCATAGGTTGCCTTAATGGCTTTGCAGGTAGGGTCAAATGCACCTTACCTTACGTCAGCGCGTCTTTCATTATCACAGTTTTCCACTACTCATTTACCATTAAGTTACCTCGTATGTCCAGGTAGGATCACGACATTGTTTTAGCCTTTCAGCCACACCTTGAATAAGCTGTAAATCTGCAACCACCACCTAACAAAAACATACAGTAGCTAGTTGTTATCATAAAAAAACAATGTATGTATTTAATAATTAAAGTGTTTCTGACCTGAGCTGTGTCATTGTACAGAACAATGTTACAGATGGTCTTCAGTGCCTCCACAATCACTTCCAAGTCTGGATTTTCAGAACATTGCCAGGATTCGTCACCTTAAAACAAAAATATGAAGGGTTATAATGTGAATGTTTGTTTTTGTTATTTAGGTTTTGTATATAAGATTACCTTGTTCTGTTCTATGCTCATGTTGATGGTCTGTGCTGGTACAACCCACAGCAATGCCTGCGTACCGGCCCAATGTATTCATGGCAGAACAGGTGATGAAAGGACCAAGGCACCTCCTGTCCCGTGACAGGATACGGATAGTCTCCAGACAAGCCAGCTGACATGAAGGCTGCAGGTCCCTTTTCAATAAGCCAACAACTAACTTGCCAACATGCTGGACACATACAGGACACATACAACAACTTAAGAAATACTACTCTTTCATGATAAAAATTGTAGAAAAAACTTTTAAAATACCTCTCTTTGTTCTCCATCCTCAATTTCGAACGTGAAACAATGGGTCATCTAAGAGAAGAAACAGTATACACATAAAATATGACATTTTTAATGCATCAATATGCCATCTTGACAAGGCATTGATGATGAGATACCTATAGTATGCTATAGCTTTCTAGTAACTCAAAGCGAAATATGCTGTCCCAAGGCCATCATAGGTTTTCGAGCAGAACAATACCAAACTCAAGATCTTGGTTGGTAGCCTATTATTTCCAGGACGAAAGGATAATCTATTTGTGAACCACAGATTCTAATCCTATTGCTTCTAAGACTTCTAACAGCGCATGGGAAATGGACCCTGGGTCAGCTTAAATACTTAAATATGTTGTTGATGAATGATGCAAGGTTTATACCATGTTATAACAGACACCGTTTACAGGTTAAATCACAGACCAATTTCAATATAGCAAATTAAATAACTAGGCTAATTATAACAGGACATGGCCCATTTGTGGCGCCATCTCTATATTGCAGACTGACTTTGTTTTACATCACCAAGTTTAGCTTCCACAAAGCACATTATCCATGTCTCCATTCCCTACAGCTAAAGGCCTGTGTTTCAAGTGCGATGCAGCATGATAGCCTTGAGCAGTGTGTCTTGATGAAGGATGTGATTACCTGCGAGTTGAAGCTTTGCAGCGCTGTTAGAGCGCATCCCTGATCTCCTGTCTCCAGTTGTTCAATGACACCTTTAATGTCCATTTTGATTTTTTTCCAAATAGTACGCACTTCTTCGACTTCTTTCTCTCTGATTCTTTCAGCGGAACCACTATGTTGGCTTGTTTACCTGTGACATCATGATCTTCTCTCAGCGGCAAGCAGCCGGTGAGAAGCGATTATCAAAAGATTAGCGCGATGCAAACCCAATGATACGTTCAAGTGACATCCGTATATCGAAAAGATCAGAAGGAATGGATACAAATCTAATCTCTGCCGGAGCGCATCAGAGACACACCAGTTTCCATTGTTGAAATGGTCAACCTAATTTCAATGATGTTTTTTCATTACTGTTTTACAACGTTATCTGTTATCGTGACTTTATTAACACTTTTTAAAGCTACGTATGCGTTTGTATATAGAAATAAAATACAAAATAATGCATGCTGTGTTTTGGTAACGTATTTCATTTGGAATCTTAACAAATAATGATTGCTGTCTGTAACATGTAAGTAATCATTGATGTATTTTATTATGTTGTTTTGTATGTCTGGGGGCGGTTCAAATGGAACTGTTTGGAGTTCAGCGAGACTGCCTTTGCTCTCACGGTGCTGTCAAAAGCCAAATGCTATAGCCTCAGTTGCTTCCGCAAATTGGGCGTTTCTGATTTTCGCAACAATGAGCGCATGCACTTTAATTAAGAACATCCATATCAAGATAACGATGCGACCACAGATGTCTGCTACAGAAGTACATGAAAACAAATTACATGAATTACAACGATTAATTGTAAGAGAGAAAAACGCTATCATCGTTCCCACAAACTCCGCTCTTCCGGGCCACTGAATAATAACATCCACGGCGTCCAGTTTAGGGCCGCACACCAATCAGGACTAAGCTCTAACGTGATTGACAGCCATGTCGGCCATTCAGAAGGCTGGGATTGTTTGACAGACAGACGCTGCAGCTGTGGTGGGGGAAGGGCCGCTCAAGTTGACGGAACCGCCATCTTGAAAAGTGCCCTCTGTTGAGCTACCTATTTTTCGCGCCTGTTAGAAACAGTTTTTAATGCTTTATTTTTTTCTGGAGAAGTTATACGGTCATCCCCAATGCGTGGTGATATCTTAGGACAAATGGCAAGATAGGATAGGCCCCGAATACCTGTCTTTTGCCTTTGAATGCCGGTAAGAACACACACTTGTCAGTAGAGGGACTTGGTGCTGTAGAAACGATTACCCAGCAGTCTTTAGCCAGATAGCCGGCTAATAGCAGTTTGCTAACGAGAAGCACACAGTGGACTGTTTACTCTCAGCCATCGGACCCTCGATGTATGATTATCTCTACATTTGTGCGTTTATCTTGTTTGAACTGGTTGTAAATGGAGCAGACCACATTACCCGCACATACTGAGCAAAAGTACCGTGTTAGCATCGAAGCTCGCGGCTACCGGTCAACGTGACGCAACTTGGCGTCAAAGCTAGTTTAAACGGCGTTTTCAGTGGTTTTATTTACTTCCACGCGTAATACCAAGATGGCATGTGTGCCGGGTCGCGTAAGATGTTTTATTATCCATTCGATAAAGCGTTACACTTCAGTGGGCCTTGGCTGGTAGTGAATATCACAAGGAGGAGAGGACATTGATCACATGAAAGTTGTTTATACAGTAGCCAAGTTGTAGGTGTTAGATTACATGGTACCGTGTTGTTTGAATTGTTTTCCATTTTATGATCTCAATTATTGATGTATTACTACATGTAGACTGCAATTAATCCATTCATTTACGTGTGTATTACTAGTAATAAATAGTAATATCACCGCACTTAACTGTAAACAGATTTTGATGTACCTGTACTTGAAACGGGCAAGGTTTTGTTTACAAACATTTTGAAGTGATTCGTAGGCCTGGAGCATTTCTCTGGTAGAGGTTAATTTTTTACCATGAAGCATTCACCCTTTTTTTTTCTCATTACCTTGTTGATTACCTATCTTTTAGTTACGGTAAAATAATACATTATACAGCTATTCGGTAAATTTTTATCTGAATTACACTCATTAGGATGAATATCTGCATTATGTAGATGTAACGGGACTTATTCCTGATTTACAGGTGTGCCATTGTGTAGGGTCGACTTCGCCGTTTGCTTGCCTGTATATTCAGCAAGCCTGGAATGGGCCAAATCCTTCACAGACTAGAACACACTTGTTTTTAACCTAATCTCCAGCATCTGGAGTGTAAATCTTACAGGTATGTGGCTTCATATGTGAAATTGGGACATTGAGGAAAAATTGCTACATAAGATGACATCTGTTGTCTTCTCTAGGCAACATGTTTTGGAAATTTGACCTCCACACCACGTCCCACATTGACACCCTTCTGGAGAAGGAAGATGTGACGTTGACAGAGATCATGGATGAGGACGACGTGCTGCAGGAGTGCAAAGCCCAGAACCATAAACTGGTGGACTTTTTGTTGAGACCTCAATGTATGGAAGACCTGGTCACATTCATTACACAAGAGCCAAACACTGATGTTGAGGAAAAAGTGAAATACAAGTATGATACAGGCTTTTAAATAATTTACTCCAGATTTTATTTGCTTATTCACATAAGGTAAACCTATATTCTCTTTAGATACCCCAACATTTCATGTGAGCTGCTTACGTCAGATGTTGGTCAAATCAATGATCGTCTTGGAGAAGATGAAAAACTCTTGATGAAACTCTATGGCTTTCTTCAGAATGAACCACCTCTCAACCCTCTTCTGGCTAGTTTTTTTTCCAAAGTCCTTTCCATTCTCATAGGCCGTAAGCCTGAACAGGTAGGTCTGTCACTTAAGGCCATTATATTGTGTACAAGCTAAGTTAATTTATGAAACAAATTTTCTTCTATTACAGATAGTAGATTTTTTAAGAAAACGTGATGATTTCGTTGACCTGATGATCAGGCATATTGGAACATCAGCCATCATGGACTTGCTGCTCAGAATGCTCACCTGCATTGAACCACAACAGCTGCGACAGGATGTCCTCAGTGTATGTGGCCTGTGTTTTTGAAATGTGGTTGTTTTGTAACAATTGTAAGAAATGGATAAGTGCATAAGAAAACTGTTCATAAAAGCACAGATTGAAGTGGACTCCTGATTGTACTGTACACAGTTAAGGTTTGTGTACTTAACTGTGCAACCAAGCGAAGCGACCTTTGGATGTAAATTACATTATGACAGCAGCTTTATGCGCTACGCCATAAATATGCACACCTATCAGCACAGACCAATGGGTCACTAGATTGTCACTAAAAGAACACACAGAAACCAGGTCTTTCACCCACACACATCACTGCATGTCTTATTCCGATGCTGTACACAGATTATACTTTTTTCTGTGAAATAATACTACTTATCTTTCCCTCAGTGGCTTAACGAGGAAAAGATTATTCAGAGGCTGATAAATGTGGTTCAGCCATCTCAAGATGAGGATGTGAGTTTAAATGCAAATTCGTCAATTGTTCCAAGAGGCTTTTTTATTGAAGGTTTCTCTTGATTATTTCTATTCTTGCTTTTTTAAGCAGAGACACTCCAATGCCTCCCAATCTCTCTGTGAGATCATCAGGCTAAGTAGAGACCAGATGTTTCAAGTACAGGGCTGCACAGAACCTGATCCGTTGCTTTCTACAATAGAAAAGTATGGAAAGCGTAATTCACTTTTGTGTTCATTAGAACAGTGCTTTATTTGTATCATCTCTTGTCTTTCTGTCTCCAGGCAGGAAACTGTTGAACAACTGCTGTCCAATATTTTTGACAGTGAAAAAAATGAGTCTGCGATTGTCAGTGTCATTCAGATTCTTCTTACATTATTTGAAATGAGGAGACCAGCGTATGTTTTATTGAACTAATGTCTTATTTTTTATTTATGGTACAGTTTAGAGGTAACTCTTGTTTGAATTTGTTATGTAGGTTTGAGGGTCATATGGAATGTCTCCCTGGTATGTCTCACTCTTCATTCTCTGTAAATCAGAGCATTCTGGAGGCTGTGAGACCACGGCTGAAAGACTTTCACCAGCTTCTTTTAGAACCTCCAAAGGTATGACTAAATAATGCATGCTTTTTATACCCCCTTAAAAATCATAACTTATTTCTTTTTTTAACAGAAGAATGTCATGAAGACCACCTGGGGAGTCCTGGACCCTCCTGTTGGCAACACCAGGTTAAATGTAGTCAGACTCGTCGCTAGTCTGTTACAGACCAACACACACTGCATAAACACAGAACTTATCAACCTCAACACACTGGGAGTTATTCTAGTGAGTTGAAATGTGTATATTTACACAGTACTTGTTCAAACAGTTTTTACATGACTTATATTTTTACAGGATATGTACTTCAAATACATCTGGAATAACTTTCTTCACATTCAAGTGGAGATCTGCACTGCCATGATCCTGGCTATGCCTTCAACTCCCACTGATATTCAGCAGGATAAAGACCAGGAAAGCCCAAGAGAAAGCGTCCTCATCAAACATGTAAGAAGCGTGTGTGTGGATCACTGAGGTATAGAGGTTTTATTTGGTTCTTCTTCATTTACAGCTGTTTCAAAAGTGCCAGTTTATCCAGAGAATCGTAGATGCTTGGAACTCTAATGAACAAGAACAGTAAGTTTGTAATCCAAATGTTTTTTTGTTTGTTAGACAACTTATTCATTAGGCTTTTGTATTAATGCATTGCTGTCTCTTTTGAAGGGCTGAAGGTGGTCGGAGACGAGGGTACATGGGCCATCTCACAAGAATAGCAAACTCTATAGTTCACAACTGCGACAAAGGTCCCAATGGACCCCAGATACAACAGCTTGTTTCAGGTAAAAAAGATGAAAGTAATTTTTTAGACATTCAGGGCACACAAACTGCCATCTACCGCTTCTTAAAGTGATTGTCCGCAGTTTGTCAGAAAAAGAGAGAGAGAGGTACTTGATTTGAAAAAAACGACGCAAGCTCCCTCCCCTTCCT
>JAPMNZ010895702.1:0-10536 GCA_029875035.1 Pomatoschistus microps
CAGTTGAACATGTGTACACTGTCACCAAAGGCAGTGTGGATAGTCAGGGAGTCTGCTGTGGTCTGCTGCGCTTTATGCAGGTAGCTTTAGCCCTGCCTACTGACGCTGGAGACGAGGCCTAGCATTGGATGAAGGTCATGGGAATGTGAGTGTGAGATTGGTTCTCTGTCAGCAATGAGACCGAAGCATGTGAACGCAGGAAGTAAACCTCACAAAGAGAACAAACTAATAGTGTGGTGTTTGAGTCACTGTTTTATTTTTTGAGCATCTCAATGTCCACCACCTCGGGTCATTTAAGTGCTGCAGGGAAAGTTGAAAAACCTGTCCTCCATCTCTTCCCCCACCCCTCTCTGGTTTCCCGCTTGCTGCCGTTGAATGACCTTGGGAGATCAATGACGAGCACTTCCTGGAGTTGGCTTGAAGTAGAACCAAGGGCAAAGTTTGCCTGTTTACTCATATCATTGGTACAGTCCAGCCATGCACAAGAGGTGCATGTCAGTCATTAGGTCCCAACTGATCTTAGAAATAAATGTGTGGCCCTTTCACAAGAGTTAATCTGTAATTCACCCTGAGAACTGTTTTTTTGGAGTGTAGATCATTTATACTCCATCCTGTACACATGATTTGTTTCATTGTGAAATGCTTGCTTAGAGTTCAGCAAGGTCAACATGTACATATATTTTCATCATTTTTATTTAATGATTCCAGTGGTCCTCACCATTTTTTCCCAGTTACTAATACCACAAAACTATTTTACCCCAGAACCTTTTTTTTTTAGCTTTTTGGTGACTATCATATCGAAACCTCATCATGGTATTTTAACATTATTTGCTTGTCTTCTCTTGGGCTAAATGGGACTACACTATTTCTAGTTCTACTCATAATAAAACAACATTGTGGATTGAAATGCAAAAAAAAAAATCTTGTCAATAATTGATCTGTAGAAGACTCCACTCACCCAAGAATGAAGTCAACTCGTACCACGTGTGGTACACGTAGCACAGTTAAAGAACTGCTTTGCTAAGTAGTCATTCACGAGATTTGACCATCAGTTAAAGGCTAAATTGCTGTTAACTAATCAGAGAGTCTACAATAGCCATCCAGGACCCTTTCTTTGGCTTTACAATAGCATGGTGTTTTCTCATCCCTGCCTCTCTGTGTGTAGAGCTATCGGTTGTATTTTGACAGGAATTGAAGGCTCCTGTGAAGTGCTGCGAGTTTGAGAAAGCCGCTGCTGCTTCTGCAAGTGCCCACTTGACGTGACGTTCTTCTAATCCAGTCAGAGGTAGAGCCAGCGAGGCAGACTCCAGAGCTGTAGAGTAAAGTGGGAATTACATTTAATGCTGATTTTGGAAAAATACAATTTTTCTAGGAACATTGCAATGGTAATTAGATTTGCAATATTATGTATCAATTTATTCATTTTCTGTGTTGAATGGCATTTTTGAGCAACTTCATATGACTTTAAACATGTTTAAACTCTTTTAGAGACACAACTGCCACTTTATCCCTCAACTTTAAAATGTATCAAACACAAAGTGATTTGAGAGGCCAGTTTCACATTTTTAATAGGGAATTTGCTTTGAGTGTCCTTAATTATTGGATTCCATTAACACATGGATCAGTTAACGCTGCTCCTTACAAAGAGAGGATATCTGGAACTTTAAACAATTGCTGTCTCAAATAGCAATACAGTTGTGAATAAACTTGCAGGCCTAGTGCTGATTCAAGTGATGCTACATTGCCCTTCTGTGGGAAGTTTGGTCTGAGCTTAAGTAAGACCAAGGCTTATTTATGCTCGGTGATTTGGTCTTACTTGTTCAATCTATTGCAGAGAGATTAAACAAACAAATGACAGGAAGAAGAGATGCAGCAGCTCTGTAGCAAGAAGATACTGCATTGGACTGTATTGACTCGCACACACAAGCACACACTCCAGGGAAACCCAACACCGACATCACTTTGTGTCTATGACCTGATGAAGGACGACACGACTGCAGTGGAGAGGCGCACCAGAGTGAGGCCTTGGCACAAATAATTTACTGATGATATAAACTATCACTCAGTTTTACGTATGGAATTTGCTTTATATAAAAAGCCCAGATTAAGCGCAAATACAAGTTTCACTTTAACCTCTTCCCATCTGGCCAATACGCAATCATGTTATAGTGTACCTCATTTTAAAGCTTGTTTTCTCAGGTAAACGACCACATCATTACGTCATTCTTTAATTCTAAACAAGGATCATAAAATGCTATTATTGATTACTTTCCTGTGTATACTTTTGTTTATAACAATGGTATCAGTCTACATCTTGGCCTTTAGTAATTTTTTTGGTCAATCCAAGCAATGAAGTATAGCTAATTTTGTTCAGAAAAACCTACCAAACAACTTAATCGGTTACATACACTGGATGTCATTGTATTGTGTCTTCCCTTCTTTAAAATGTTGCTGTATTCCCATCAATATTCATAAAGGCATTAAAATGCCATAATAGTTAATTGGTACATGAACACCAAGCCCCTGGTAGTTCTTTTGTTGTTCCAATCCACCTGACACGCCAACACATTTTGAATTAGACATTTAAATCAACATGTCAAGTATAGATTATAGAACTTTCTTGTTTGAGACTTTTATAACATTGTCTTGCCAGTACATAATCAACTATTGTTTTTGAATCACTAAATCATTAATGTTATTTTGTGGTAAGTAAAAAGAAAATGGGAGACAGTCATTGTGAAGGTCAGTCATCAGGCTCATGTGCCGTGGCTCTGAGCCAACTGATTGGTTTATTAACCCCTGACATTGCCATTCTGTCGCATTAATTTATGCTGGTGAGAGCAATATGACCGAACGAACTGCTTCCTTTTTTGTTTTGTTTTGTTTTGTTCTGTAGCTATCTAGAATAAGATAGGCCGTCTAAAATCCAACACGTAATTTTGAAATGATTCAACTAATGTAAACGAGACACATAAAGCAGCGACCGTTTTGACCAAATGGTGAGGTGGAATTCTTCGACGGAGACATGGGAGGACCAGACAATCACTTTTACTGTTGCTCTGTTGTCTCTTCCTGACCCATATACTCCTGTCTGTCCCTTACCTCCTCAAAGCAGCCCGTGGCACTTTGTCTTAGTGCTAGATTATACTCAACTGGACAAGGTATTTCACCCAGAGAAATAACTTTGAATAACCCTTTCTTCATGCCAAATGTTCCTTTCTGCAGAGTAAAAGTAAAAGGTTTCAATCCAGACACAGAGCTGTGCATGCTCAGACAGGCAGGACAATATTCCCAGCAGATTCTTGGCATACCATAGTAACCTGCTGGATCCTCTTTTAAACCTCCATACCCCCGCAGAGGAGCAAGCTCAAACGTATGCTTTACATTTGACAGAACATTTCCCTAGATGACTATTAGTGCACTACTCTGCCAAGTGTGTTTTAACTACTGCTCTTGAACGAATAAACTTCGATGAACAGGTTTCCCTTGCCCCGGGGTGAGGGGTCAAAAGCAAAGCTAACCTCAAATGCAGCTGACTCGCACATGACCCTTTCATACTGTTGAAACTACTATTGCCATGTAATGTGTGCTGTGCAGATTGCGCTTGTGTAGGAATGTGAAATTCTTTGAGTTAACTCATACCACTAGGATCAATATTAGCTTTAACCAAATGCAAATGTATACCGTATTAACCCAGATTGAACTTGCAGGTTAAGAGAGGATGTCTGCAGATGCTTTTGGAGGGAGCAGCGATGCCCAGCAAACCCTGCAGTCCTTCTGGCCCCGTGTCATGGACGAGATCAGGAACCTGACAATGGTACAGCGTACAGCCGCACAAACTAAATTAAACGCTTAGTTTCAGTTGCTTTGTCTCATGTCCCACATGGGTTGTTTTACTTGCAGAAGGATTTCCGTGTGCAGGAGTTGCCTCTAGCTCGAATCAAAAAGATTATGAAGCTGGATGAAGATGTTAAGGTGAGAATAACAGGGATGATACCGCAATACTTTTCAAAATATCTAGATCTGAGAGTACTCAAATCAGGTGATGCAGGTCTGTCCTCAAAATCACAGATCCAATAAGAGCTGCTGCTGTTTAGCTACAGTCTAAAACTTCTAAAAAACTTTTGACTCCATCATGCTTTCCTTTTGCCTTTGGAAATACAACTTCAAATTCTCCTTAGAGACTGACTGTCCAGCAGCACAGCACTAACACAAATGTTGTCTTAAGTAATAGGGTGTTAAAGATATCGATTGAGTTTTTTTCAATGTCCCACTAGTCTTCACTAGTGAAGCCATAAGAAATCCATAGCATCTTGTGAGATCTTTAGTTGTAATTTTTTTCAGTCGTAATAAAAATGGCAGGAGTTTAGTATCGAGATGTATTGTGATGCATATTGTGATACCCATCAATACAAGGTAGTGTACACCCCTGATGAGTAATGAGTTGCCCTCTCTGGATGACTGCACTGTAAAAAGAATGTAGACAAACATTCCTCTATGATTTAGAATTACTTTCTATCCAAATCAAATCAATATGTGGTATCAGACTGAGATTGGTACCCCCTTAAAGTATTGGTATTTGCTGTACAAACTTGGCACATAGTTTTCAATAAATAAAAAATCCCATGGATTGCCCTTGGTTTAAGCATAGTCACTGTCATGTGTGGTGTTAGGACTGCTATCCCCTTAGTGACATAAGCAGGAGCTTAAATCTGTAAAGGGATCAGAAGATCACCTGCGTGAGGACAGACCTGCTGTGAGCCCTGACGCAGCAGCTTTTAAAATGCATCCATTATAAATCAACCATTAATCTGTACGTGCTTTAAACTAATGCACATATACTGTTATTTAATTATGTACTTACTAATGTTTTGCTTTTTTATTCTGCACAGATGATTAGTGCTGAGGCCCCAGTACTGTTTGCCAAAGCTGCTCAGATCTTCATCACAGAGCTCACCCTCCGAGCTTGGATCCACACTGAGGACAACAAGAGGCGCACACTGCAGGTTACAGTCTAAATAATGTCTATTTATATGTGGGCTGTGCAAACTGAAGGAGTTGCTGTTTCAATTTCTCCAGGTGGGCTGCGTACATGCTTCCCATAGTCTATGTAGGTTTTTGTTATTGACTTTCTAAATGGAGATCTCATACCAGCGTCCCCTTGAGGACGGACCTTCTGTTTAGTTTCTCTGTCTTTGAAAGTGTAGGCGGGAGCTTGTGACCCACTTTCTGTCCTGTGGCACTTTTCCCTCTGCTGTCCAGAAGTTGAATGAGCGGAAGAGGAAGAAGGCAACATGGGAATGCTGAGAGGAAATGAAGCAAATATAGACTAGCAGTTACACCTGGAAGTCACAGAGGGGAAACCTCTTAAAATATGATTAAAATATACTCAAGGGCTTCCCACATTCCTTTTGAAAGAAATCCCTATAATGAATATACCGCATTAGTACATCGCAAATGAAAGTGAAACTATTATTCTATACAAAGTAATTGGAAATATTTCACTCTGCAACGAATCTAGTGTCTCACAAGTGTTTACACTATATTCAGATTTTTTTGGAATGTGTTTTAGATAAACCTTATTATTAACTTATATTAAAAGCTGTTTTTACCTTCCTGACAGACTAGAAGAAAACTTGAGCATATACAGAAGACTTACTGCTTTTTCTCAAAACATCAGATGTTTGTACAGATCAGACTGATTATGTGTGCCATTGTCAGGGGCACGCCAATGGGATCACCCTGGCAACGCTCATCAATAGAACGAGTGTAGATGTGACCCGGTGTGACCAGATATTAATCAAGCTTCTATAAATAGGTCCCAGTGCAGGGAGGGCCGCCATGGGGGGTCCTGATAGCCAATATCCTGTGGAAAATTCCATACTGAGCACTGAGAATTAAGGGTTTTCAATGACAAATTTTTGTTTTTTTGTTTTTTACAGAGGAATGACATTGCCATGGCGATAACAAAGTTTGACCAATTTGACTTCCTTATTGACATTGTTCCCCGGGATGATCTGAAACCTCCCAAACGACAGGTACAGACACCACTATGAATAAGCTTATTTATCTTTTATTAAATTTGTTTGAAAGCAGTGTTCAATCCTACAGTGTTTTCTACATTTGGCAGTTTGGAGACGCTGTAAACATCCTTGACTGGAAGCTTCGGGTCAGTTATAGCTTTCAGTCGGATGTTTGCAGCATCTTATTGCCTCTTACCGAACAGAACTCAAAAACCTCCACTAAATCGGGAGTTCTTAATGATGGAGTTGTACATTTTGAACTCCAAATGATATATTTGGTGATAATGGAGACTGTCTCCAGGCATGTAAACATCCTACACTCTCAGCTGTGTTGTCATTGAGCTGGGAGAGGGGTGTTTACGCTTCTGGTGATGGACACACGTCATCACAGTTGCCACATTTGTTATAAATATATAAGTATTTTGTTACACCAGTTTTTGCCCTGCACTCCATTTGGACCAATGGAGTGGTATAAAATACCTTTTTATTGTTCAATGGCCTTATCTTCATGTTCCTCGACATGAGCGAAATTGACTGGTCTGATTCTTCTAATTGATCTTGCGCCCTGGTTACATTACTCTTCTCCGGCCAAAGTCCATGGGTTATTTATTAAGCCAGTGTCCTCTAGTCTTACACCAACAACAATAATTCATGGAGATGTATCCGACTGATTTTGTGTGTTTCCACAGGACGATGTCCGTCAGTCGGTGGCCCCGGCCGAGCCGGTGCAGTACTACTTCACCTTGGCTCAGCAGCCTGGAGGAGTGCAAGTGCAGAGTGCACAGCAGCAGCAGCCAGGGGCACAGGCGACCACCATTCAGCCTGGTCAGATTATCATCGCACAGCCACAGCAAGGACAGGTAGATCAGCAACTGAATAAAAAGCATATTTACACAATATTTGAATTTTTGGCAAGCCTCAGGTCTTGTGGAGCTGTGGTTTGAGTACATGATACTGAAAAGCAAATGTAAAATTTAAAGACAATATGGCTGGGCATTTAAAAAACAAAGAGCAGTTGTCTTTTTCTTTCAAACTCTACTTGTTTTGCTTCTTAGTCTGCACAGAACATGTACACTACTATCTATGCTGCTTCAGCACACTGCCTTTAGCTGAGCTGTCAACCTCACTTAGACCTGCTGCAGTTCCTTCTGTGAGAGCAGAGGTCACACTTCCCCAAACGGCTACAGCTAATATGCATTTAGAGAAGACCTCATTATAGTGTGAAGCTTTGATGCAAATATGCATACTCAAAATCACTTTTCATTTTTGATTGTTTGCTTATCATTATGCCACCCAATTAAATTAATGAAGTTTATGCACAGTCCCTCTGTAATTTCCTTTCTCATTATGTTCAGATCATGTCTTAAATGGCACACTGCAGATTCTAAATCATTCGCTGCTTGCATCACTGTTTGCTAACATGTGCATACCCTCCACTTGTGCTTGCATCATGTGTGTTGTCCTTGCATTCACTTCTCTCTCATGTGTCTCTTTCTCATTTCTCATTCCAACACTTGCGGCCACCAGATGCTGCAAGGTGCTACAATGCAGCAACTACAGCAAATGCAGGTGCAATCACAAGGCACACCCATCACGGTAAATGTAACATCTTACTGCTTCAGTCGGCTCTTTGATAAGTCACACTGGGGACTAAAGGCAGCAGTGATCAGGTGGCCTTCTCTAGGTACTGTGACAGTCGGTGAGTGAGCTGCCTGAAATCTGCCTGGTCACCTCCATCTTGCCGTCTTTTGAACAATACATGACCTTCATACTGCTCAGAATAAAGCATAGAATACATAGACTATGAAGGGATAATGTTCCTGTTGCTTATATTGCATTACATTTTGGTTGTGCTTTTTAGAGTGCTCCAGTTGCTATGCAAGTGGGTGAGGGCCAACAAGTACAAATTGTCCAAGCTGCCCAAGGTCAGGCGCAGACTGCTCAGGCCCAGGGGCAGACGATGCAGGTCATGCAGCAGATCATCACCAACACGGGAGAGATCCAGCAAATTCCGGTACGACTTTGCCACTCTAGAAATGTGTATTTGTTAGACGGTACTTTACAATATTTATGCACTAAATCTGTAACATTCAGCATTGCCTTGTAATTGTGATTAAAAACCCAAAATTGCTACAAATGACCCAAGGTTCCCGTGACCTTTACGTTGAAGTGGATTTTGTCTCCCTCTTGTGTCTCTCGAGTGTAGGTGCAGCTAAATGCAGGTCAACTACAATACATCCGTCTCGCTCAGCCCGTTTCTGGAGCTCAGGTGGTTCAAGGACAGCTTCAGACTCTCGCCAATACCCAGCAGGTATCATCTAAAAATAGCTACATGTTTTTATTTTCATTTTTCGTTTTTATTCTGTACTTGTATCACGTTTTTATCTGTTTTAGATTACACAGTCAGAAGTACAAGGGCAGCAGCAATTTAACCAGTTTACAGACGGACAGGTATTCTTGACATTCATTCGCTAACTAGTTCTGTTTTATGAGTAATTGATTCATGTTGTGTTCTTGTCTTACAGCAGCTCTATCAGATTCAGCAGGTGACCATGCCCGCGGGACAGGAGCTGACCCAGCCTATGTTTATCCAGTCGACCAATGCTGCGGGGGAAACCCAGGTGACACAGGTCAGCACTGAATGAGGGCCTTGGATCTACACTCATGCATCACCAGCCCCAGTGAGAGGAACTACAGAGAACACTAGAAGACTTTTTTAATATGGCTTATTTTGATGGGACCTCCAATCTGTTCCTTAATTTACATTGATAGTTTCATCAGCAGCCAATGGATCCCTTATGTATGCTGTTTTATACATCTGTGGACTAACATTTGTGGAAAAATACTTTACTCATTTACCATAAACTTGGGTTACTGTTGCTAAACGTATATTTGTACTGTTGTCACACATCCGTTTTTGAGGAAGTTTAAATTGTCCATCCTTTTTATGTTATTGGACAAAAAAAATCTGTGATGCTGAATTTCAGCCAAAACCTTGTTTTTTCTCATGTTCATAAACTATTTACCTCAGACATCACAATTGATGAGAAAATCAAACCAAGCGAAAACCTTATTGGTGTTTTGCCAGATCATGTTTGAGTGAGTCAAGATACTCTTGTTGCTTAATCTCACAACTTTGTTCAAGTTTAAAAATAAAACTTAACTACAACTAAATTCAATTTTTATATTTCTGCTGTAGTATGCCCCACATTTTGTACAGTAACATCTGTCATCTTATTGTTAGTTGTGCATGTAGTTCGAATGGCTAGCATGAAATGCGAAAGATGTGTACATCTTTATTTTTATGTTTCTTTTTGTAAACGACCTTTGTGAAAAATAAAAAGGACTTGTTCAATAAATGCTTCATTTCTAATTATATTTGTTGTTTTATCACAGGATTATAAAAGATAATAGACCAGTAGACAGGGAGAAAGGAGAGACTCAATGCTGCAAACGGCTGAACCAAGTAACCAGGTAGATGTCTACAACATGAAAGTGCAAGGGATAGTAACATTTCCGCACATGAATACTGTTTACTTGTGTTAAAACCCCTTTTTGCCAATGGTTAAAGATGGATATGCACTAGGGCTGCACAATATATATAAAGAATATTGTTATCGCGATATTGGTGCGTGCGATATCCATTTAGAAAATATCCGCAATAAAAATAACTTGTTTCTTTTTATTAAAGACAACAACTCAGACACATCAACAATCAACAAGAATAACAAACAAAGTATATAAATGAATGCTTGAATTTCAATAATGTACTTATTTTTTATTTTTTCTCTTGCGTTTCAATGTAGATTGCAATTTTAGGTGAAAGACAAAAATATCGCAATAATATCGTTATCGAAATACTAAACACTCATCGAATATCGCACTAATTTCCAATATCGTGCAGCCCTAGTATGCACATATTCATTTATTTTCGTATTTTCTCGATATGATGAATCAAATCCAATACAAAACGACATGTTTTCTAAAGCACCAACAATTTTTATTTGTCTTATGTTTCACCTGATTAACTTTCACTGATCTGAATGGTGAGTTTTGGTTTTGACCATTCAGTGCAGCGAGTGATTTCTGGAGGTTGTAAGTTTCCTGGCATGTGCTGTCCATACTGAGAATGAGAAACGTCTTATTAAGACCCAACCTAAGACCTGATCAGGCACAAAATGTAGTCATTTTCCTAAGAAGGTTAATCCTGAATTCAGAATATACCTACCAAAGGGGAATATTGAATACAAATAATCACTTGTTCAAAATGACTCAAATGTAATAAAATAAACACACAATGTCATACGACGTCGAAAGACTCTTCTTGAGGCTGCACCCCCGCAAAGCTCCTGGCCCGGACCAAGTGTCTCCGGCCACTCTGAGACACTGTGCCAGTGAGCTAACTGTGTGCTAACTGTGCTAACTGTGTTCACCGACATCTTCAACACCTCTCTGCAGTCCTGCCATGTCCCGGCCTGCTTCAAATCCTCCATCATCGTCCCCGTCCCAAAGA
>JAPMNZ010895907.1:0-10727 GCA_029875035.1 Pomatoschistus microps
CCAGGCTACGCCCATTTGGAGGAAGATTTGTAACAGGAAATGTGAGTGACGTAAGCCTCGAGGAGAGGGGGTGAGAACCACTTTAAACATGCTCACTAGGTTAAATCCTCCAGCTCTGGTAGTCCTGACCAAGCTGAGCATCAACATCTGGAGATGGGTTCCCGGGCGCTGCACTTAAGGACCACTGCTCGTAAGCCTTCGCGGCATCAGGATGGGTCAAATGCAGAGGATTGAATTGCCCTACGGGATTTATCACTGAAGTCTACAGGCAGCATACAAACTGAAACTTCTTCAGTTCAAACTCTTGAGTCCCGCGACCCTTCAGATGGGAGAAATGTGCTGTACCAAATTACATTAAATGTTGGAGTAGTAGCACTACTTGAACTCTGGCCTGTTCATAGGAGTGAATCATATGAATCACAAACATAGATTACTGCGCCACCAGTTCCATCCAGTAATTAAGATAACAAATAGAACACACCCCTACTTATGGTTCTGTCTTAATTTGCTTATACACAGTATGAAATGATCATGCACTTTGTCACACTGCGCTCGCCTGAACGAGACCACGCCCACCAGGAAGCGAGCAACTACTTTCAGTTTGGTTTGTGACCGTGACAGCTGAAGAAACTTTGACATTTCCACCAGCGCCTATTGATTACTAAATGGTACGTTTCTGTTTAAATTTTAACTTAAACCATCAAGAATTAATCTTCTCGTCGTTATTTAGCATAATCTAGAATTGATATTTTTATTTTATGCACTCACATAGGCGATGAAACCTGTATTGAGCAAAAGTGTATTATACAAAGCTTCTGGGACAGATATGTGGCGTCACCTGTGTTAAAAACCTGATCTTAAAACAAATTAAAGAATGCTTGTGTGTGGTCAGTACTGGGATGGGAGACCTCTGGGAACACCAGGCAATTATTTTATCTGGGGGCCCCATTGTTACCAATCGGTGAGACGCATGCGGCAGTAAAGTGCCAAACTATTGTGTCCGTAGGCAAGACTTCACCCACATTGCCCAGTATGAGTCTGGTGTCTGCGTGTTGATGGTGTTTCGAGGTTCCGATGTTTAGTTGCCTTGCTTTTATCAGTTTGCCCCAGGCAGCTATGGCTACAGCAGCAGTTTACCATCATGGTTTATAGAAGGAATGAGTAATCTGAAGTGTATTTTATGAAGTAAGTGGTATGCATTATTATGTATAGAACCAATCCATGTTCACTGTGGTATGAAAAGAGGCAGTGTATTCCATAGCATGGCCATAAAAAAGTTCATATTGGGGACCACATATAGCAGATTTTTACATGTTGATGTGTTCTTTCTGAAAGCCTGGAGACTATTATGGCAAACCCTGGAGAGAACGAGAGGCTTCAGCTGGCTCTGTTGTTGACTTGCCCGGTGTGCCAGGACATCTTTACTGACCCACGGCAGCTGCCCTGTGGCCACAGCCTTTGCCTCGCCTGTGTGCAGCGGATGATCGACCACACCTCAGGAGTCCCTTTCCGCTGCCCAGACTGCAGAGCCTATTTTGGACCGGTGATAGAGGTCCAAAACAACTACACTCTGTCTGGTATTGCAGAAGAGTACAAGGGGAGGAATCAGGTGAGTAGAACCCACTGGAGATGGCTGATGTAATCTATTTTTCATGGGATTTCATAATATATTTTTATACATGCATTAAAAGTAAGTCAAGTTAAAAATCTCACAGCTTTTGTAGTTAGTTTCCATCTGTTGCTCCACAGAGTTCTAGTTATTTCAGAATTCTGGTGTTAAATGACTGAAGTAGGGATTCGCACATCAATACCTACAGATCGGGTGCGTAGGAGGAGAGGCCTGGATAGCCTAATGTGATAGAAAAGATTCCTGCACACCATCTTACTTGCAAATTAAAAATAATGTATTAGAAGTGCAATGATTCGGCGTTATCCCTTCATCAAGCAAACAAACAAAATAATTCTGGTGTCAACACGCTTTTTTTCCTTTTTTTAACAGGAAACCAAAGAGGAGGTGAAGGTCTTCTGTGACTGCTGTCCTGGGAACACCACTCTTGCCTCTAAAACATGTCTGAAGTGTGAGGTGTCTCTGTGCCCCACTCACCTTCGGTCTCACCAGGAGCTGCCGGTTTACACGGGACACGCCTTGGTCGAGCCTCTGAGTGACCTCCACCAACGCAAATGCCCCCAACACGACGACCAGGTGCTGAGCTACTACTGCCGCGTGACGGGCCGCTACATCTGCAACCTGTGCTCCCTCAAGACCAAGCAGACAGACCTGGCAACGCATGCCTGCAACGTGATGAAGGCCGAGCTCACTGTGAGTCTGTCAAGCTACATCATGCTGTCTTCACCTTTTCAGAAAACATGTTATCTTCTGCGTGCTTGTAAGAAAAGCCCCGTTGTAAGGCTCTGCGCTGATTGGCAGAGTTTTATGTCTTTTAAAGCTGATAGAAGATACAAAAATACATGCACTTTGTCACTAATCTTTTTACCATGTTATTTTTAAGCAATACATGGACAGGCAACTCAAAGTTCTTCAGGAAAAGTTGTCAGAATCTACTGCCTCCGTGAATAAGCTCCAAGGAGAAATCAATGAGGAAGTGAGTCAAGAAAAATTAAGATTGCATCTTTCTGCAGACGATCAAGGAAAAAAATTATGTATCATTACCAATATGTGTAAAATGTACCTATTTTTTCGCAAGAACGCATCACTTGTTTATATGTATATTTTCTTTTACAGAGGAAGAGAATGAACTCTTTCGACTCTTGCTTTAATAGCGTCACCATCGTCCTACTGTGTTTGTGGTTCATAGTTCTGTATTATGGTAAGTGTGAAACTGACATTGACGGATTTCTTGAGAAAACCATTTTTTTAATTAATTATTCATTTATCCCCAAACAGCTTACAATTACTCTTCAGAGAACCAGAAACTACATGACAAGTGGGAAAAGCAGGAGAAACATGTGCAGAGAATGTACACCACAATAGCAGGTGGCAATCAGCCCCTCATATATCATTAATAACATACAAACATTGTATCATGGCTAAAATATATGCTTTTTTCTGACAGATCTGAAGCTGGACCAGGAGTATTCATGCAGATGGCAAACTCCAGTGAACAGTCTTGATGAAGGTAGGACAGCCAGAATGTAAAACTCTTTATTATGTTTGAAAATGCATACATTAAAAATACATGTATACATGCAGAAAGTTTATTTGTAACATATTGCAGTTTAACTTTGATCACCACAGTTATCTGGTACATGTACAATTGTGGTAGAACAGATCCATGTTTTTTTGACAACAGCGATCTGTGGTCACATAGATGTAATTTTTTTAAAGCTGGGGTACCTAACTTTTGAAAATTAGAAGTGATCAATACACTTCATGTTGACACCAAAATGTAGATCAATCTGAAAAGTAAAAAAGTGCCTGTTTATCTGAATACTTTAGTCTTTACAAAAAGCTAATGGTTTTGTGTAGCTAAATCTGCTTTGCACTAGATTTAGCTACACTTTTTATCTATAGTCACTGGGCAGGTGAACACATAGATGTACACATCTATATGTTCATTACAATGATGATAGCGAGTGTTTTTCTGCCCTGTGCCTTTAAAGTCTGATAAGAACAAAGACTGTTTGGTGGCTCTTATAACAAATAATAGAACTCTGTATTTTACTAGTAATCTATAATAAACTGAATTAAAGTCATTTCACACGACAGCAAAAACACGAGGTGAATTCTAAGCTCCATGGCAACAAGTGGATTCATCAGTGAAGTTGTGTGCACTGGTTCGGTATCCTTTATGACCCTAACACATCACTTGTGTCCAGAGAGCCTGATGCTGGACCTGGACAGTGTGAGTCCGTTCCTCAAAGTGTCTGAGGACTTGCAGACCGTGCAGCGAGTAAAAACCCGGCTGGAGTATCCCAACAGTAGACAGCGCTTCACCGAGGTCCCCCAGGTCATCTCCTCCCACTGCTTCAGCTCCGGCGCACACGTTTGGGAGGTGGAGGTCAGTGGCTACTGGGAGATCGCTGTAACTTTCAAGAGCATCCAGCGCAAAATCAAAGAGACCAGTTCGTTTGGAAGCAACGCTAAGTCGTGGAGCCTCACACACACGGATAAAGGCAAACTGTACGTGCTTCACAACAAAGAGAAAACGGCTCTGGAGAAAAGTCTGAGCTCGAGCCGGATAGCGGTGACTGTGAGCTTCATTAGAGGGACCATCGCCTTCAGCTCGGAGGGAGGCGCGGGGACCAAGCTGCATGAGTTCAGTGAGACTCAGCTGACCGAGCCGCTGTGCCTCGGGATCGGATTGTACAGAGCCGACCTCTCCAGCTCTGCCTCCATCGTGAAGGCGTTCAAGATCAAAGAAACATAATGGGTTGGATTCATGTTCTAGAGGGATTTAGTTTGAGGGAAGGTGCCAATACAGCTCTGAGAGAAAGGGGAAAGAAATTGTCCAAATGTTTTTATTTTTATTTTGTCACCACTCGCATTGTTAATATGTACTGATACAGAAAATGTGAAACTTTTGGGATTGGCCCCGAAGTAAGGAATTACACTTACTTTGTTATGGATTTTGCGTATGTACTCAGTTCTTGGGGCTGGAGGACTTGGAGAAATGCTGTGTCTCTGGAAAGTCCTCTTTGCTGACTGGAAGGCTACACACTTGATGCTTTCCACACACAATAATATGAATGTTTCCATAGGCCACACACTTGATGCTTTCCACACACAATAATATGAATGTTTCCATAACAACAGTCGGATAACAAAACACATTCAGACCAATTCCACTAATTCAAGCCAGGGCATAAAAAACGTCATGAACTTTGCTGACAGAAGATTAATTAACTTATTCAAATGCACAAAGATTGATTCATTTCAATTGATTAGATCAATGGAAAAGGAAACCAGAAGACAAAATTAATGTAAAGGTCTGGGAGAGGTTTAGGCTTTAACAAAGTAACACAATCCCTATCAACTCATGGAACCTTAAAGTAGTATTATTTCACATCACTACCCATGATGCACCATGGCTTCTTAGAACTGCAGCTCATTTATTCAATCCATCAGGATTGCCGACATCTATTTTCCAATATGTATTTGGAAATTATTTGAGTTATTAAATGACACTTTAGTGGAAAGACTTAAGACATTCTGGTCTACATGTATGTTAAAAACCATATATTTCTATGACAAATCAAAACACATACATGTTCAGAGTGAATGAGTGCAACAACAGTTAGACCAAGGCGACAATCTTGTGTATTTACATCACTGTTCATTAATATTCAATAATTATCTAAAACAAAAATAAATATATAACGTGTTCCACATATCCCAAAGCCTGTTCAAAAGTAAGCAGTAAGCAGGAGAAGAAATTTAGCCTTGTGTCTGAAATGTAACTAGGGCTGAGAGGTCGAGATTACATGGACTAAAGCCGGTGGTAGCGGAGCCAGTGAGTTTGAACTATAGCAGTCAAGAGAATGCTTCCGTTACAAAAATATAAATTAAATAAATAATTGACAAGGGCTAAAATAGCAAACAATCAAAAGCAGTTTGTCCTCATTTATTTAGAAACCAAGACGAGATGTTATCAAACACAATACTGTATAAAAAATGTGACTCTGTACAAAATGTTTCTTATCCACTACAACACAGATGCAAACAGTACAACTCTTTTTGAATTATCTTTTGAATTCACAGATAGAAAAATACTGCAAGAACAAGTCTAATACAATTCTGGTAAAATGTCTACTCTGCACTGTAATGTTCAGCTGCCAAAAGTCTTGAGGCTTTTCATGTACTGCTTTCAATGCACCTTTGATAAAGTCTCTGTTGTAATAAAGAAAAATGAAAACAAAAACAAGTTGTATTTAAACAATGAGACAAACACTGACGCAGAGTCCGATGTCGCCGCAGACTTCACTTCACTGCAGTGACAGAATGACTTCTGATGGAGCACCAGGCCTGAAAAACATCCCTAAAAACAAGAACAAGTGGTTTCAGTGGCAAAATATCAACGTTCACTTGTCTTTAGTTACTGCTGAAAAAACCCTCAAAGTCTCAGACTTTCATCAAAAAGGACAAGTCAAATCTCAGCTTCGGGAGAATATAAATTACTCTTATGTATAATGACTACGTTATTTCAATAAATTATTTTAGTAAATGATAACTGCTCTCGATAAACGACTCTTACCTGCAGTGAGTGGCCACGCATTCGTTGCTGCAGTATTCTTTGTCCCAGTCCTCACTGACCACCGCAGGTTTGTTGCACCCAGCTCTGAGGCAGACCATCTCTGAGCAAACTGGGGCCGCACTCACCTCCATCACATCCTACAAGAAGAAAATGTGTTGAAATGACGGCTCTCGCTTAATAACTTGATTATAATCATATACTGATAAACTAATGTGTAAGGTTTCACACAGAAAGAAAGACCAGAGAACAACCTTCAGAGCAGCGGGTGCATCTCAGAGGATTAAGGCAGGGAAAGATTATGTATACAGTGATTCATGTATGTTTAAAAACACTCAAACGAGAAACACTACTTTTCTAATGGGTTTAAAAACTAATATATATATATATATATATAAAGTTTATATAATATAATATATATATCCGTTTTCTAATATTATTTTTTTTTTTTACGGCTCCTACACATTACATGCGTCATTTAAAGTCTAAAGATTAGTGTGGAGCGTGCCACGAGCAAAGCTCTTCAGCCCCAAATAGGCGCCTCTCGTAGTGCATGTTGTGAATAAATAAAGTATTGGCCTAAACTCTTTTGGTTAGAAAAATGGTTGACTAATAAATGGAAAATAAATGAAATGTATGAAAATGGGCTATAGATATTTCTTTTATTGGGAAGCTCTATTGTAAATGATACCAAACGACAGCACACCTCTTCCACCGGTTCCTCTTCCGAAACATCGTCGTCCTCTGGGGGTCCGTGCTCATCCACCAGCTCCACCGGCTGCACGGGCGCGGGCACAATCTTGATCTGTAGCGGCGGCGGCGCGCACACGCTCGGCGCCGTGGTGGGCTTGGCCTGTAGCCGTGGAGGAGCCGGTGCCATCTGCTGCAGCCGTGGCGGTGGAGGAGCGTTTTGCATCTGCTGCAGAGGAGGAGGGCCGCGGGCCGCACCGGGGACAAGGAGTGCGGAGGGCTGCAGAGTGCGCACCCCACCTGGCAACACAGTCACTACCTGGCGCCCTGGTTGCAGCAAGTGTTTTGGGATGAGGATCTTAGTGATGGTGGCTTTGGTTCCTGTGTTTAAAATAAGGGGGGCCGATTCTTCACTGCAGACGGGGCCGTTTTCTCCCTGGGGTGACGTCGACTCTGCCTCCAACTCTTCAGAGGTCGACTGATTGAAAACATTTGAATTTGTTATGAGAAATAAGACTTTAAACATAAAAACACAAAACAATATAATTCGTCTTACCTGCGAGAGCTGGTTGGCCTTGTATGCCGCTAATGCTTTCAGATACCCTTTTTTGGCAATCTCTGTCTTTTTCTTGTAAACCTAAGAAAAAACAACATAATTGTATGGATAACTTTCATATACAGTTTTTATATTAGACGGCAAAAAGCCCTGATCCTGCCATAGAGCAACTGTCACAAACTTCTATTTGGTCCCTAAGCAAAATGAGCATAGGGAGATTAATACGAACAAGATTTGTCATATACTCACTTTGAAAGAGCAAAAAAACAAGGGGCTTTTTGCCGTCTATAATAGGCATGAGATCGATCATCTACAGACATAATCCTAAACCTGCATTCATGTCACACAGATACAATACTTTCTGTTGAGATTTAGAGGCCAATATCAATATTGATTGAGCATGTATAAACACTGTTCTATTTTTTGACAATTGGGTCCAAGTTCTCAAGCAAATGATGAGTGTTATGGCACTAGAAGGTTACTTACACAGAGTTAAGTCTAATAGATAGTGCATTTTGAAAATTTCAATTGCACCAGTTTGGACAAAGTAATATTTGATATTAAATCAATACTAAAAATAGTATCAACAATAGATAGTAATTTCAGAATGCTTCAATACTAGCAAAAGTCCACACAAAAATCCAGATTGTGAATGATTATAATCTAAGAACTTTTATAAAACCTGATGGTTTTACAAGTACTATTATGATGAATTCTTAGTCATGTTAAAATATTGCAGCTCATTCAACACTGCGCGGTCAAATTGGATATCGTACCTGTTTCTGCTCCTCTGCTAGACTATCCCACATTGATGCTACTATTCGAGACACCTCTCCAAAAGTTGCGTTTGGGTTTTGTCCTTTGATGGCGGCCTGAGTGTCTCTAAAGAACAGAGCGTACGCAGACACCGGCTTCTGTGGCTCGTTGGGGTCCTTTTTCCTGCGGCCTCTTTTCGTGGGGGAGGCCAGAGGAGCAGGTTTCCCCCTCTGGACCGTGGAGGTTGTGCTACCCTGAATCGACATGCGTGAAACCGCGGTTGAGGAGGTGGTGAGCGGAGAGTCCACGAGAACACTCTTCTGAAATAGAGACAACAATCTTATAACTCCTCCATGATTAATTACATTTCTACTTCATTAGAAGAAAATTAAGCCCATGTAGCTATTTATTTTATTATTTTTTTATTTAACCTTTATTTAACCAGGACAATATACCCATTGAGATCGAGATCTCTTTTTCAAGGGAGTCCTGGCCAAGAAGTCTGTAGCACACGTCACAGGCACTTTACAAGCCTGTGAAGTGCCTGGTTCCTAACTCTCTGAACAATATGGTTCTATCACTAGTCTTCACATGGCTGTATATCGCATATCTATAGGACCACCCTCATTCAGGAAATCAGCTCAGTATGATGTGATGTGATTTGTTCATAAAATGTTCCTCAAACAAGCCTCTTTATGTTCGGACAAACGAAATGTAATTATGAAGCACAGTAAAAGTTAGTAACATCGATGAATGAAACATAACATAAAGAGGAATGAGAATAAATGAAAATTGGTAAACTAATCTAGATACAGACTGGTAAAGGAGCCTTATATATTGAATAATTACCCTTTTCATTGTTTAGAATATGCAAAAGGTTTATACTCAGTTCATAATTTCATACATCATAAAATGGGGAACCAGGGCAGCTCATCACCACTGTGTACAGAGTGAATGAATAATGACAATGATTTTTTTGAGTGCCCAAAAATAGCGCTATATAAAACCCATGCATTATTATTATCATTATCATTATCATTATACATGTAAAATTAAAAATCTCTCAATATTTACAAAAATATGTACAGGCTAGTCCAAAATATATTGCTCTAGTGGTTATCTATTCAACAATAACTTGATATGGTCCAACCTTGAAGTCATCCATATCCTCGTCTTGCAGGGAGCTTGCGGGTGATGGCGTTGAGGCAATAACTTCAGATCGGTCCCCCGCGTCTCCAAGACCCAATGTGAGCTCTGATGGGTTTATAGTGCCAATTTGACTGGTTCCCAAAAGATCTGGTTCCATATCGCCAAGTTGAACATCTATAGTCATTGGTGAAGAGCTACCAAAATGTGACGCAGAATTTCCCATTTCCTACAAGCACAGACACAGAAATTGTTTTAAAAGTATAAATCAACAACATACAGCTGCATACAACTATACATACCAAGGCTGATGAGCTTAGGAGAACCCCTCCCTCAGCGAGACCTTCTGCTTGTCGGTCCATGCCTTGGGTCGAGGAGTTGAAAAAGCTTGAAGCAAACGAGGGGTCACTGGCCTCCACTACCATGTTGCTCACAAGACTGCGGGACCCGGGTGTCTCATAGTGGGATACATCTTCACTGATGTTCAGAGCTGGATCTGGGTCCAGGGAGATGGGAGGGATCTCAAAAACCTCATCCCCTAGACTTGGTGTGTGAAATGTATGCTATGGAACATAAAAAGTAAACAGAAGACATTCAAAACAATGCATCAAATGTTACAATGACGTTACTTTAAATCTATTTGACACTCACTTCTGCAGATAGAAAGGGGTGACCACCTCCATCAATTGTAAGATAATTGTCTCCTCCCCCAGAAAACTGAAAACATTTATTTCTCATTAGTAAATGCAAAACAATGGTTCGCTTATTATAATGGGTATAAATTCAGTTTTTACCTTATTTCCTTCAGCGTAACCACTAAAGGCTTGTGTGTTTAGAAACGCAGAATCCACGTTTTGGTTGTCTGAGAGTTCAGAGTAAAAATGAAGGTCCATTTTCGAAGAAAATCGCATACGAATTTGTCAAAACAGTACGCATATACAAAGCTAAACGTCTGCATTAAAGGCAAGGTTTCATCGTCTTAATAGTTTGCCAAGTTTAGCTCACTGTCTGTTAGCAAGTTAGCTTAGCAACCGAATGTGTTCATGCTGTCAACATCTCTGCGCAAACCATGTGTGTTTATTTCAATATAGCGACTTAAAATGTTTTCGGCCAGAATCGGTGCAATCCTGGAGGTTTATTATATGGCGTAGTTAAAAAGTGAGTAAAATAGGCAAACATCTCCAGGGCAGTGGGTCGTCCTCCATGGCACAGACAGGTTCACCGCCTACACACGAGGGGGCGCTAGAAGTGTTCACTAAAGAGGATGTTGATTTATTATTATTATTTTTTTATATTAACAATAATGCAAATATATAATTGATCAATATGGTTTGAGGCGATTACCCATGTATTGTGTTTATTTATTTTAT